>JBBIGA010149965.1:0-18843 GCA_037576975.1 Alestes dentex | reverse complement strand
TGGTTAATTGGGGGCGTTTCAGAATGCAAATTCACCTGAGCGTGCTGGAGCATGGTGATTTAGAAGGTGTGGGATTTATCGTTGCTGATAACTTTCTGGTGTGCGTAGGACCACCCAGCGAACGTTTGATAAATCTCACTTTTTCTCTTCTTGCGCACATTCTAAATTTCACTCGAACGAGAGAATTTAGAATCATTTCTACGCACTCTTGATGAATGAGGCCCCTGGGGTGTGGTGACTGATCAGCTACATTTATGGTTAGTTAGTACTATATCACTGAACTATTTATTTTATATTCCATACACCCTCTAACGCCTGTGGCCTCCTTTAAATATTCCACTCGCTTTTGTTCTTTACGTTCTTTCGATTTATGAAAATGTCCCGATGTTCTTATTTTTGCTGATGATTTTGTTCTATGTCTTCCTCCAGGTAGCTGTATGAGTCATTAAAAGTGTGCGTATATGTGAGAGTGTTTTCCTGAGGATGTACCTTAGCAACATATGGACATTTTCTTCTTTGTTATAAAGTTCTCTCAATGCAGATGAACCTTTCATACATTACAGCTCATATGAGGGACAAAAATAGGCCAAATTCACGTGACAGAGCAGATTGAAGTGAAAGACTGATATTGAAAGAAAGTGATTCCTTTTTTTTTGTCTGTCCGTAGCAAAGAAACTCATTCTGATAAAGCCCCCATGCTGCGGCTACAAATATGGCCTCATTAGCCGAACATCCAGTGCGTTCTGACCAAACAGAAAAGGGTGAGGGGAAGAGGGGGGTGGGGGTGGAGAATTAAAAAGATGGAGATGAGAGTGAGTGAGAGAGACATCAATAAATGTTTAGTGTCTTTGTATTTGCACACACTGTAAATTTCTACATTTGTATGTTACACACTTGATATTTACAAAAAATACACTCTATTCTAACAAATAAATGGACAGTATGTTCACCATTTGAGTACTTTTATTAACCAGAAAATGTTAATAGTTCGATATTTAACAAGCTATTCAGTGATGGTCAGTGCATTTAAAGTTAAAGGACAGACTAGAATTACAGATTCTTTCATCTCATAAAGGAAACTTGTTTTGTTTGGCTTGTACAAACAAAACTCAACAACTGTCAACAACTGTCCAGTGTTTAACAAGAATAAAACATTTGTAGTTTGCGAAATAAATCGGTAAGTGGTAATATCTGTGGAGTGCAAAACTTTTCACTGGTTTTGAGTGCGAGAGTGTGAGTGTGTGAGACAGACCCTGCAACCAATGTATAATGACTGCATACACTGGATTGGTCGGCCCAAATCATTTGACTCGTTTGTTCGTTATGTTGGTACTGAAGTCTATGTTTAGTATTTTTACTGATGTTTCAGTATTTTACATTTACATTTATATTTACGGCATTTAGCAGACGCTTTTATCCAAAGCGACTTCCATTCCCTAACTACAGGGAACAGTCTCCCTAGAGCCCAGGGACCCACCCTGTGGTGGTAAGCTGAGGGCAGGATTCGAACCCATGACCTCATGGTCCAGAGGCAAGTATCCTACCCACTGAGCTACCACCACCCCCGTTTTGAGTTCAAGCATCCATGGCACTTCACCTCAAGCTCCACTGCTTGTCACACAGCCGCTGAAGCCTGAAGAGCAGAGCTGTCTGAGGAATCTCTATGTGGGAGGTATCATCAGACGACAAGGAAAATGTAAAATTAATGATAAGGGCTTGGTTCGAAGACATTCCATGTTTGATTAATCATCTGCAGAATGGAAGTTTAGTGCCACTTATCAGAGCACTACTGCTAAGGACATACTAAAACCAGGAACACTCGAACCTGTTTGCTGTGAGTTCTGGCTGTGGATGAGATTGCTGCTGCTGCTTCCATGGTGGTCCTCTTCACATTCAGAAGAACATGTGCTCCAAAAATGCCTCAGCTCTCCAATCCATTCTATGACTCATTTAGGCATGTATGTCACTCTCACTAATGCTTTCTATGATGAAATTATTAGCTAGACAAACAGAACTAATAAATTAAAACAAATGAAATTGCGATTGATTAAATGATAATTCTAATTCATTACCCCCCCTACCATCTATGTGGCTCTATATAAAGGTCATTTGTAAGGTTAAGTATTCCAGAACTCATTTGTAAACACCTATGAATACAGGAAGCCTGTTACATGCTATTCTGAATAGTGTATTTTGCAAATCTTGAATGAAAAGCAAGTTTTTCACTGCCTTTTTCTTAATGTGGCACTGTGGTTTTTCTCCTGCATTGCTTTTTCACAAAACTCAAGAAAGCTCAATATTTCTTGATATAGTGTGTTTGTTGTATTGCTCACCCCTAGTTAGAATCAGAATCAGAAAGCTTCATTGACCTCTGAGGAAATTGCTCATGCTGTGACTACACGGTCACACACAGACACAAACCCAAGGACAGTATAAAATAGTCAAATAACACAGAAAATAAAACTCTCCAGAAAATACTCTGTACTATAAGCAAAATGCTGTGGTTAATAGACGAGGTGGGTATCCTATAGATAAATAAATTACTGATGATGTAGTTTACTAATTAACACAAATGGGTTGGGGTTTCACTCTCTACTGAGTCTGTTATTGCAGGTGCTAATTACATGAGTAGTCTTATTGCACATGATAAGACAATTGCACATAATAAACTATTGCATTTAACTAATGAATATTGCATGTAACGATAATGAAATGGCACCCAATAAAAAATTGCACGTCTGAGTAGCATATTAGCAGCAGAAGTTATTATGAGGGTATGTGACAAGAGGAGTTATAGAGTCTGATGGCAGTGGGGAGGAAGGGTTTCCTGTGGTATTCAGTGGAGCACTTAGATGTGCAATTTCTTATTCCACAGTGATCAGCATTGTTCATGATGGACTGAAGTCTGTATATTGTTCTCCTTTCAGACAGCATTGTCACGTTCCTCACCCGGCACTGAGCCCGCTTTTCTGATCAGCTTGTTTAGTCTCTTGTCTGCCACTTTCATACTGCCACATCCGCGCTGGCCGCTACAGACTCATATAACATCCACTACATGTTGTTGCAGATTCTAAAAGATTGGATTCTTCATTGTGAGAACGGCCTGCTTTGACCTGTCTTGTAGGTCGCCAGAGAGTTCTTTCACCAGTCTTGCTTATTGTCCATGTGTGCGCCAAGGGACTTGTAGTGATAAAGGAACCCTTGGGAGTGTTGGGTGCTGTGTGGGTCGTGCTGGAGCTGGAGGAGACGCTGAACTGAGGCCTATTGACAAACCTGTAAAAAAGCTGATTCGACTCATTAGCCCTTTCAGCACCTCCATTAGGCCTGGCTTCTAGACTTGACACCTGTGACTGTCTTGATGCCCCTAAACACATCCGTGGTGGTGTTCTGCTCCAGCTTTCTCCTGTAGCGTTCACTTTCCTCCTTTAACTTCACAGACTTTTGAACCTCCTTTGTACCTCATTGGCTGCCCCCCGTCACCTGACCTGAAAGCTTCACTCTTATCATTTTGATGTCTTTGCTGACCCATGGCTTCTTCTTGGGGAAGCAGCATTATTTCACTGGTGGAGTGTTAGCCTCGCAGACCGTGTGTTTTGGCCATTCGGCTCATAAAGAGCTTCCCAGCCCGTAGTCTCCAGACAGTCTTGCAGGGATGCACCAGCCTCCTTTCACCACTCCCTCACTGTCATGACAGTGGCTGGTTGCCTCTACACCAGTGGTAGGTAGGTGGGTAGGAGGTGCACTAGACTGTGATGGCACCTGCCCAGAGCTGGGATGGCTGTGCAGCTGTATGGCGCTGACATTACCATACAACAAGTCCACTGTCTTATTCTTTCTAATGGGACAGACCACAAACTGTGAGAAAGTGCTGAGTGTCCTGTTCGAAGAGACGTGCTTAAAGTCTCCGGAAATGAGCATGAACGCGTCTGGTGTAAAGTAGACAGGATAGAGGAAGATGAAAACCACTGTTTCCTGTGTGCTGGACAGGCCTGTCATCACTGCACAGCTAGCTTTAGAAACATTGCCTTGTACAAAACCTCCACGGTCAGTCTGAACACTCTGCTGTGGTCGGGACATTTCAACTATGATGAGTTAAGAGAGCAAAAGCAAGCGTTATGAGCTGGATAGGATTAAATAACTAAAAAATAAAAACAACTGAAATTGCGATTAATTAAATGATGATTCTAATTCATTAGCCCCTGAAGTATTTGTGGCACATGAAACTCTATATAAAGGTCATTTTAAGGTCAAGTATTCCAGAACTCATTTGTAAATACCAATGAATACATTAAGCCTGTTAAATGCTGTTCTGAATAGTGTATTTTGCAAATCTTGAATGATAAGCAAGTTTTTCATTGGCTTTTTCCAAATGTGGCACTGTTGTTTTTCTCCTACATTGCTTTTTCACAAAACTCAGAAAAGCTCAATTTGTTTTATATATAGTGTGCGTTTACCATATTGCTCACCCATAGATATCAGAATCAGAAAGATTTATTGATCTCTGAGGAAACTGCTAATGCTGTGACTGCATGGTCACACACAGACACAGACACAAACACAAGAACAGTATAAAATAGTCAAAATAAAACAAAACTCTCCAGGAAGTACTCTGTAGTATTCATACTAGTCATCATTGCACAGCTAGCTTTGGAAACATTGCCCTGTATAAAACCTCCAAAGTGAATCTGAACACTCTGCTGTGGTCGGGGCATTTCAGCCATGATGAGTTTCTTTCTTTCTTTCCTTCCTTCCTTCCTTCCTTCCATCCGTCCTTCCTTCCATCCATCCATCCGTCCGTCCGTCCGTCCGTCCATCCGTCCATCCAATTTTAAAAGGTTTGCATTCATTTGAGGAGGTGAATTAGAGGGATTTCTCAACATTTTTCTGAATAATTCATTTATTCTGTCACGATTAGGGATGGGAATCGAAACCCGGTTCCGATTTAGAACTGGTTCTAATTTTGCGAAGCACCGGAATTATTTACCTCCGGCATTATTGGTTCCTCTAGCGATTCTTTCAGACTTTTTCCTGCGTCGTGTGCTATGACATCACACTCTGCGACTCAATTTATCATGGAGCGGAGGTGGTTGCGTTTTACCAAAACAAAAGACAGTTGGGTTTGTAACCAGTGTAGTGCCGTTTCAACTTGCAAGGGTGGTAACACAACCAACATGTTAAAACATTTGAGGTCTAAAATTCAAGAATGCCATGTGTTCGATTTTCAGCGCTCGAGTGCAAGCTCCGTGGTTTCCATAGACAAGGGTAACTTTAACTACAGTGTTACTTATTACCAATACTATTATTTATTGGAAGATAAGTGCATAATTAATGTTCAAGCGTATATATTTACCATGTAAAGGACAAGTTTGAGTCCTGGCATGAATAAAACAGCTGCTTTCGAAGCTAAAAAATGGCCTATGACTACCTTTTTTTTTAATGTAAATATGTAGCTAACCAGGTCTTGTTACCTGTCCACAAAATTATGATCAGTTAAAAATATTTTTATTTTATACTGTTGTTGCCTTTTCAGCCTCGGCTTTAGCGTCTGCCTGCCAGGCGTCTTTGGCTCGTTACTCTCGGCCACAGAGCGGGTCCAAAAATGAGACAGTTATGGGGATCAGGGTCTGTTCATTCCTCCCTCGGAACGGGAGCATTTATTTGTCTCCAAAAAGAACATTAGAGCCACAAGAATCATTCACAAACAGAGCAGCCATGTAAAATTCCAAACACTCCCAGAAAGACTACGAATGTGTCTGAAATCGCGCACTTACGTGAGTGCACTGAAATGTAGTGCGTAGTGCGCACTGAGCACTTCCTTCTGTAGTGCACACTGCCGTGGGTAAGTGCTGTCCTAAACGGCACACTAACGTTTTGCACTTAGCGGAAGTGACGGACTAACATTTGATCGTGATTCAACAACAAGTAAGTAAACATATACGAACTACAGTATAGAACATTTATAACATGTATAACCTATCTACGACCACCTAACTGGCTAAAAAAGCTGCTAACATTTACGTGTGCTAACTCTTCTAAGGCGATATAATCGCACACTCAAACAAATAATCCATGAACATGAACGAACAGGTAGGATAGGGCAACTCGGTGTCCCCATATTCTGCCATCCTTGCAAGATTTGTCAACTCCTGTTGCACCAACCCCATTCTACAACTAATGGGAGTATTCACGTGACTAATCAGTTGTAGTTTCGTTTGTGCTCGTCAGTCGACTTATCGTGCCTTAATTTCAAGATGGTGGCGACCGGAAAATTCCCTGAAGGCACTGTCTTTTTAATAATCTACCTGTGCACTTTCAAAGTTCTCAGTGTCTTGTTTTAAATGTCAGGGCCCTCAGAATTCTAGAAATGAAGTGTGGAGCTACTTTGAGCCTTGTTAATGGTGTACAAATAGCGATTTATCTGCACTGGCTATGTGATGCCCCATGCCCTACCATTATCAGTCTAGTAGAGCCTTGAGGTTAGCATCGGCTAAAAGCGCTGCTTTTTGGAATGCAGGGAGCGAATGAAGGTGGGCTACTAGACAAAAGTTCATACTCCTTATCATGTTTCAATACACCCCAGGTCCATTTCACACCGAACTTCTCCTTTAAGGCAACAGGCTCATCCTGTAAAACTGTTTAGGAATCGATAATGGAATCGATAAGGAATTGGATCATTAAGAAGAATCGAAAATGGTATTGACATCAGTAATTTCTAATCGATTCCCATCCCTAGTCATGATGTAAACAGAGTTATTCAGAATGCTATGATGTGAAATGTGGTGTTCTAGACAAACCTACAGAGTCAGAATTGTTCATGCCGGTAGTGATGGGAACCAGACGTCCAAAGCATTTAATGTCTGTTTAAGCTCCTTCTCAGAAATGAAAATGCTGTTTTCTGAGACATTGCTTGACAGTAGTTATAAGATATGCTTTGTCCTAAAGTGAATTTTTTAATCCATGCAAGGTGGAGAAGAACATGGTGATTTTAAGCAACAAAAAGCGACGATGATTTACCACATTTACCTACATCACATATAAAAAAACGCAGACACCGGTTCACTGGTGGTTTGGATGGTAAATAATATGAGTGAATTTGTGGTGTAGATGTTATGACCCCTTTCATTCAAAATCACTGAAAAGTAAAATTCCTGGATTAACCATTTCACATGAAACCATTACGGATGTCTCTTTTTTTTTTTCATAACAATTACAGCAATAACAGCTGAATTAAATATAATTTTGAACAATCAGTGAAATTCCCCTTTAAAACCATGTATATTTTCTTCAATTAAGAGGAATTTAGAAGCATGCATTTTACAAAAATATCCCAAATAATCCAAAATAATGTGTAGAGACTGTTACGAAGGTCTTCAAATTCAAACCATGAACCCAAAATCTGTTCCTGGATTTGTTATTTGGGGTTTCGTCAACAGTTTAGTTAACTACCAGTGATTATAAAATGTCATTTTTTTGAGAGGTCTTTTGTGATATGCATCCTTCTACAATAACTTCTGGTGCAAAAAATCTCCTTAATGAGTTTCCTCAGTACATAAAGTGAGCTAATGCAGCAACAAAGTATTGTCAGTGGTGTTACTCTGGTAAGACCTGATAGAAAACAGAATGTATGTGATCTTATAACTGTCCTGGGACCTTGTTGCTGCTCTGTGCTTGTCTGATTGTGATTGGTGATTTTGTACCTTCTCAGATTGAGGAACTTAAGGTGGTTTAATCAGAATACAGACTAGCAAGAAAATACATTTTCTTTTATGCTGCAAATTGTGAATACATTAAAATGCTCATTCATAATTCACACAAACAACTGAGAGTGTGGTGCTTTAGATCTCTTTTATGCATTTTGATTATGCAACATTTCAGCTCGACCAAACTAGATGACGTTTGTATGGCCCATGGAAGCCCATATCTTAAAAGTTGTTTAAGCACACTTTTGATGCTGTAAAATCTGATAGACATAGATCTTCCTTTTAAAATGGGAAGAAATACATGAATTCAGGGAATTGATCAATTCAAAGCACTGATCCAATGCCAGTGCTATTTCATTCTAAGTGAAATAGTGTGATTGCATCAGCAAGTTTTCTCTTTATGATTCTTTTCATAACCAAAACAGGCGCTGCTTCTCGTCTGAGCTCGTGCTGAATTTCTGGACAGCTTTAACGTCAAAACATTCATTAATATCTGGTGCAGTGAGCTTGTATAAAACTTTGTGATCGGTTGATCAGGGGCAGAGTGTCAATCATTTAAAACCTGGTTGAGAGACATTTGAAACATAGTTGGAGAGAGAGAGAGTGGTCGAGAGACCTTTCAAGTGTCTGACATAGAGAGAGTGTCATACACTCAAATATTTAGGCCCAATTCCAAAGGTTTATGTATCTCAATTGCATATAACATTTCCATCCATTTGAATTACTTAGATTTAACAGAAACAGTCCAATAAACTTTATGTGCTGCATATTTGTCTGTCGCATGTAAATGAAACAATTAAGAATGAGATACCAATAGAATGTAATAATACCAATAAACCCAATGTGATCTGAATAAACAATGGCAGATTTATGTATTCATCATAAATCTTTAAATAAACCTGATGTAAACAATCTCATAAATTTTAACAGAATGAATCTTGCTTGATCCAAAGCTCATCATATTTAAACTATATTCATATGTTTTAACTGATTAAATTTCATTGTTTTCACAATGAACAGATATATGCTGATTTTAAGGAATTTGAATAAATACATTCTAAAAATGTAATTATTTAAATAAAAATCAAATAGATGCAAATACCTAAAAATAAACTATGCCATGATTCATTTTTCTGAGTGTTCAGAATCAGAAAACTTCATTGTTCCCAGAGGAAATTGCTGACGTTATGACTGCGTAGACACACAGCCCACAGAGACAAAAACAATATAAAATATAAAGTCTAAATAAGTCCAGTAAAAGAATCTGTAGAAAAACCATGATATGATATGCACTAGGCTATATACACAAATGCTGGGTATAAATTCTAAGGCTAAGTAACTCACAGTTAAGTGAATTACTAATGACACAGATGGTGGTTAGCATAGAGATCGGTAACAGATAAGTAATATTGCCATAAGTAGTGATATTCACCTGGTAAGTCTATTGCACATACTAATAGTAAGAAATCGCACATAATTAAATGATTTGGCACCCATGAGGAAAACTCCATATGGTAAGACTATTGTACATAACATACTGCACAGAACTGAAAATGTTTCAGCACCCAAATGAGAAATTTGCATGTGGTAGACTATTGCACATCCTAATAAAATAATAGTGCCCATAATGATACACATAATGATAATGATTTCAACCCAATAGGAAATCGCATAGCAAAGGAGCATCAGGTCATTGAGCCGATTATTGTGTGGATGTGTGATAAAGCGAGGTGTTATAGCTTAGCCTCTCACCTAGTCAACACTTGGCAGATGCTTTATCACTTATATAACTGTGTGTAAAAACATTCTATTTATACTTTTGTTGAATGTGCTCAAGGCTGTGGACTCTTGTTTTGGTTTAATCTTTTTTCGCTGCTTGTTGATTCATCCAGTTCGCCCAAGTCTAGAGTAGTCTGCTAGAACTTTGTATTGTTTTAAAAACATTTAAAAAGTTTGTTTAAATGAGCTGTCTGCGTCCACAAAATCCATCGTAGCAACTTACAGTCACCGGCAGGTCGACTTCAACTAGCACAATGAAAGGTTATTTGAATGGTCAAACTAGGAGGATATGTTACAGACATTACAAACTAGTGGGTTTAATCATTTAACACAGTAACACATGATTTATGCATTAACCTTGACAGTCCTTAAAAATTTGAATTGAGTAAGACAGAGCTGATTTACATTTGCCTAGATTCATGCAGCCTGTCTGTGATTTCTCTTAAAAATATCTCAAAAACAGTAAAAACAGCCGGCTGCCTGACAGCACAACAGTGAGAAGTGCCAGAAGCAAAAGCACAGTGTGACCCCCCCCCCCACATGCCGACACCATAGTCATTTTTCTTTCAGATCAGTAGATAGATGTCTTTTAGATCAGCAGGAGCTTGACCAGTATACACAGCAATAGGAAACCAATGAGGAACGAATGGGCACTAAGAAATCACTCCTGTTATGCGTGACTGTGTTTGGAACATATGCTGTCCTCATTAGAGTTGGTTTACAAGGTCAGAAAGCTAAAAGAAACGTTCAGGGATGTGTGTGTGTGTGTGTGTGTGTGTGTGTGTGTGTGTGTGTGTGTGTGTGTGTGTGTGTGTCATCTAGGTCATCAGTGGAGCCAAGATAGAAAGCTTTCTTGGCTCCACTGATGACCTAAATGACACACAAACACACACACACACACACACACACACACACACACACACACATTCACACCCACAAAACGGAAAAGAGAAAGAGAGTGAAACTAAATGGGTGTCTAACCAAACAGATATCTAACAACTAACGCTTAAGTAATATTAAACCAGAGGAGGCACTGTCTTATTTTGACAAGTTAAAGAGAACGGTGTCATAAATATAACAAATCAATATATTTAAGTTTTAATTAATTCATCTTTAATGAACAATTTCATTAATATGTGATTATGTAAAGCTCCTATGCTAATGAAACTGTTTTCCTGGGACCATACAACCAAGCCAGCCCCTTTGGAACATATGCTGGTATAGAAAAAATGGATCTAGTCCTTGTTTCACCCGAAAAGATCTGGGCAATAAACTTTCTAAATTTCATTACTTCTTTTTTATTGCCTCGGATAGCGTATTGCTTTCTTTTTCTAAGCCTACTTCGGAGGGGCCTTTTGCATTCCTTATCCATTTTTTTTTTTTGTTATGAGTGCTTCATCACACACAGAATATTCTGTTTTTTTTCTTTTTTCAAATGCATTTCCATTAGGGCTGCCTCTCTTGTGGGTTCACTTGCATCTCTTCGGAACTGTACAGCTGCGGAGGCCTACAGATCCTCAAAATGCACTGTCTGTCTTTACCACATAGAACTTTTTTTTATAAAATACTACGTACTTTGATCTTATTCATCTTCAGAAGCTTTCACATACCTGAATATTACTTTTCCTGTTCCCAAAATCCTCTGCAGCATGTCTCATCTATGACAGCGACGGGTTGCGCTCAGTAATAAATACAAAATAGTTCAAATAAAATAGCTAATAGATAAAACAGCTCTCAATATTTCAGAAGCTCCTTGATCGGTGTAGCTCCTGACAAGCCCAAGTGCATGACCATTACATATAGAGGGGAAAGACTTCGAGCAAGAATGATCTTAGGGCAGGATTTCTGTAGTTTGTGTCAGTATTATCCAGAAAAGTACAAAGTTAAGGAATATAGAAATCCCTTGACAAGAAAATCAGAGGAAAAGGATGATAATGAGGTATTCTTCATATCCTGATTGAGCCAGTACAGTGATCCCTTAAGCTATCCAAAGGCTTTTTCAGAAATCATCTTAAACTCAACACACAGACACTGCAGCATGAAAAGACCCATAGCCTCCGTTTTTCTTGTAGCAGTCACAATTTCTGACTGACATACCTGACTCATCCCTGCTTTGACTGGCTACCATGTATTGGGCTTCAGTCAAAAAGCAGTTCGGGCTGAAGTCCTATATATAACCCTATACAATGTTAATGGGTTGGCTAAAAAAAGGAAGGATTGGTTGATATGGGTATATACATAAAATCACAAAAACAACTTTTGGTGCTTAGTTTCCATACAAGGACTGTACAGACTGGGAAGTGAACGGAAGTCTTTTATTTCAAGGAAGGGATTCATGGTTTTCCATTATATGGGCCCTTTAAAAGTAAACCTATAACCTTCAAGTTTTGAATTTATTGTGGTTCAGGAGAGGTACTGGCAATAGTAACTTGGGAAAAGGGATAAAGAGAGGTTGGAAAATTGCCAGGTAAAAGTAAAAGACAATTTTTTATAAAGCAAAAGCATATGTGAGTGGACTTCAGGGGAAAAGAAACAAATGGTAAAATAAGAGGCGAACCTACATGTGAGAGAAGGGTTAGACCCATTTAGAGCAGTTAAAATATAGTCTAGCTTTTGGTAAGCAAATATGACAAACACAGCTAAACCATGCAGGGTTTCTCAGTATCGTTTTTATGTCACCATAATTTGATTAAACTAAATTACAGTTCAGAACTATACATCTATCCATTGTTGCTTAAATGCAATACAATCTTACTAAAATGTTCTTTATAATATGTGGAAATGTTTGCTTTTAAGGAAATGCAAATAGCATCAGACCTTTTTTTTTTTTTTTTTATAAAGAAATCATAAATGTAGTCAGCCTAGTATTGTTTGGTTAATTACAACAACATTGCACACACACATAATGCAGAACATCCGATTGCACTGCCTCATTTTTTCTGGTTTTCTGAAGTGTTTATTCTTGCTCTTCTTGAGTAGTTAAATGTCATGCTTTCAGAGAACTCTTCAGTAGAAGGGCCTTTTAGATTTTGCATACCATTATGTTCTTCATGATCATGCCTTTGACATTAAGATCTCATATATCTTATCTCATATCGCTACTTCTCAGCCATGAATACAAAGCCATCAATTAACAGTCCTACATATCAGAACAAATATTAGTTCAGAGAAAACCTGTCGAGACACTTCATTTCTGTTCACCTGAATAGGATATATTACTCTTAGCCCAACTCTGAGTGTAACTGAAGGAGTTTGTTAGCTATCAGCTGTGCTGATTAGTAAACAAATCTGTTCCTTTTTACGTAGGGTATGGTTTCAGATCCTCATACACATAGTTTGCAATTGCAAACATAATTGCATTGATGAGATCTTGCTGGAGCCAGTTTCCTCTCCTTCTAGTGATGCACACAAAATCTGCTAATTTGTCATCACCTCATTTCTCTCTCTCACTCTCTTTCTCTTTCTCTCCCTCATTCCTTTTGGCACATGAGGTTAGGGTTATCCATCTTAGGGTTTTTCCACGCACTTCTGTTTTCTTCCTGGGTTTATAACTGCCTCACACTTTAACGTTCCGCTCAGTCATGAGTCGAGATTGATAGTTTAAGTCTATCTGTCTTCTAAGCTTCTTCATGAGGTCGTCACCCCCACTCCTTTACCCCCTTTTCTCTCATTTGATGTATTCCTTCTGACCATTTATTTGTTTCCTTTGTCACAAAGCAACTTTACAGAATCCAGATCTGAGCCCCTAGTGAGCCAATGGCAACACAGCCAAGGAAAACGTCCCAAAAGCTGGAGGAAGAAACCTTTGGAGGAACCAAGACTAAAAAGGGGAACCTATCCAACTCTGTTCGACCAGGAGAGTGAGGCAGAGTAAAAAAAGATTACCCTGTGGTGATAACCAGGGGTTACGCAAGTATGCATGTGCGGGATAAACAGTAAAATGCATGGCAGTTTTTTTAACAGCGTACCTAATTTGAGTAACTTCATACTGGATCTCTAGTTACCACAACTCAAGTAAGGAAAACCTTAAAAAGAGAAATAATAATTACGTTTTAAAATAATGAAAAGTGTGTGCTCTATGGGGCTAAACATTTTAGTCTCCAGTTTTTGATAAAGATGAAGCTAGGAAGAGCATAAAAGAGTTATCGAGGCCATGGAGCGAGAAAAGACTTGCCAGGAAAGGAGGTCAATGGCATCCCTTGATCAATGGAAAGGCAAATTAAATGAAGAAGAATTTTAAATTCTCAAAAATATGTTCTTTCTTGCATTCAGTGAAGAAAAACACCCACGGCCAATCTGTAATTTTGCACAAGATGTACTTTTGAGCTAGCTCGGGATCAAAGTTGGGAAAGCATTTCACTCTAACATGGGTGGCAGAACTGGTGAAATTGACAGCAGAAGTGAGGATAACATGGATAGTGAGATGGAAGATTTTTAATTTTGGTGAGTACCCATTCATTCATGTACTCATTAGAGTACTAGAACAAAACAAATTATGTCAACAATTGTGATAACCAACAAAAAGAGGTTTTTGTACCCGAACCAGTTTCGAACACTTGGGCCGGGACCCCAGCGATGGGCGATGGTCTGGGATGGGGAGGCGACCCAGAGCTCCGATGGTGGTTGACCAGTCTAGATGGATGGGCAGTGGTTCCCCTCAGAGAATGGGACCAAAGGGTGGGATGACGGGATGAAGGTTGTTCCAGAGCTGGGGGCTTTACATGAAAATGCTCTTCTCTCCATTTTTATTTCTTTTTGTTTAATCTGCATAAGATACAGTTCATGAATGCACAAGAATTTGTGATGAACGTGTCAAGTTATGAATATAGATGATGTTTATGCATGATCTATTGAACTTACCTGCTGTTTGACAGACTATTAACTTAAAAAAAAGATAAAGCACGTACATATTTGCCCATTAAGTCAATTACTGTTTTATACAATATTGCGAATTATTAAAGAGATGCCCTGCTTGCTTTGTGCAATTTTGTGTCTCAGTTTCTCTTTTTTTTTGCTGAGACTGACATAACGTTTTATTATTTGCCACAAATACTATGACATTATGACAGTCTCAGCAAAAAATGCGTAATGTATAATTAACACATCATCCTAAAAGTGTCTGCTTGATTGCTGTCTATGTCATTTCACTGAGTGTTGCTTCTGTTTTCATGATGGTCTGTTAGCAAACAGTAGAAAATCACACCTATGGTTGGTGCTAAAGCCATAGGCAAAGCCCAGAGCTCACTGCAGGGTTACAAAGAAATAGCACCATCACTCATCTGGATTCTTCTCACCCCTTGTACTTTAGATAACTGTCATCCAACTCACTGTTGTGCAAGTAGGAAAGTTGCTGGTTGATGCTGAGTCCAACTTTGCTTATTCCCAGGCTGACTTTCTGATGAGTTATGAGGTGCTACAGAGGCCAACTTCCCACAGTCAGTGTAGGGAACTTTAGAGAATACTCAAAAGAGCACCGATCCTAAATCGGACAATGGCTACAAAAATAGATACACACTGAAATTGCCAATTGTGCCAGTAATTATGGAGCTCACTATACAGATACATGAAGAGATAAAATGGTTTTCCTCCTCACAAGCTTATGTTTGGAGGTGAGTGTGTGCCATTACATAACAACAGGGGCCGACCGATATTAATAATTCGTTCTCAGAGATAACCGATATGTGGAACCAACATACATTTGCAGAATAAATTCAAATATTTGTGTCAAATTTTAGAATAACACGAACTCCAACACAAAACTTTGTTTATAAGCATGTTTCATTTAGAAGGATCTTTCAACATTATCATAGAAACAAAAAGTGGAAGGAGCTCCCAGCAGCATTTCTTATGAAGTTAACTTACATTTTTAATACAAGAACAAATAAAAGAGCATGTGTAAATTTCTAAAATAAAGTCAAAATAAAGAAAACTAAATGGTTTGCTGATATTTGAGTCTCAGTTAGTGGTCCCAGGTCAGCATGCTTTCTTGTTTGTGTTGCAAATAGCCTGAAGCGGCCTTCGTTCTTTCTCCACCGCTAGAATGGATCATCCTCGCGCCTGTTGATCAGTGGCTCTTTGAGGTATGATGTGGCTCATCTTTATGGCAGGTGTTGGCCAACAGTTCATCAATACTGCTACGACAAGATATTTGTTCTCTGTCGCCTTTTGGGGGTTTTGTCTTTCTCATGGGTCCCTTCTGCAGCAGCCTGCTCTTTTTTTAATTGGTCTCTTATATAGCACCTGCCACATCCTCTCCCAGCCATTCTTTGTCAAGTAAAGTGGCCCCTTATAGTCACGCATGAAGACACCACAGCACACAGTGTGAACAGTGTGAAATTCTTTCTCTGCATTTAACCCATTCACCAAGTGAAGCAGGGGGCTGCCAACAAGCAGGACCTGTGTGTGGGGACGACACCTTGCTCAAAGGAACCTCAGTGGTGCCAATAGCAGTCGTGGGATTCAAACCCATGACCTTTTAATCGCTGGGGCAACTCCCTAACCACTAGGCCACCAGCTGCTCAATGGTCACTGCAGTGCTGGAGAATGAGTAGACTGCATGACTCTTAAAAGGATACAAGAGACCTGGCCACTGTTTTTTTTTTTTTTCTTATTTTTCTTCTAATTCTGAGAAACATTTGATGGGGCTCTCTGTCATGACTTGGCTGATGCCTCAAGGGCCCTTCATCATCTTGAAGTAGAATCTTCAGCACAGTCAGACAGGGAATGATGCAGGACGCCGATGAATTGTCACCTCTAGTGTCAGTTCCTGGTGTCAGGAGTAGTGTTGCTTTCGTCAACGAAAATTCTGACTAAATATCGTCGTCAACAAACATTTATCACGTGACAAAAACGAGACGATACGCAATGTAAATGCTGGTCATGTGACAATAACTATTACGAAATATATAATGTAATATTGTTGACGAATAAGAATGAGACTAAATGTGGTTTACAAAATAAAAACAATGCTAAAATGTCTCTTCATTTTTGTTGACTAAAACGAGATGAGACGTTATTTCCTGTACGATAGGGAGGGGAGAAAAAAAATATTGGGACGCTCGAGTTGAACGGCGTTACGTCCCAATACGTTTGTCCATTGAGAGGCACTGTGAATTAAATCCATCTACAGTGGACAAAAGTATTGGGACACAGGGCCAACGTAGTGCCAGGGAGAGAGAAATCTCACACACACACACAGTCACACACACAAAGTCTCTCTCTCTCTCTCTCACACACACACACACACACACGCGCACACACAGCATTGTGATAAGCAGCCTTTCCCATATCCATGCAAAAAGATGATCCTAAATGGTTCTGATTTGGTTGTGTAGACTTTATTTGTTCAGGAATAAAAATATATAAATATATATATATTCAGGTAAGTTCAGGCCAACACACTGAAGGTGAAGACTTTTACCAGTTTTACAAATGTGGGTTTTATAAGAAATAGACACACACATTTTCATTTTATTTGCACTTTTTAGTGATGTGATGTTATTTTATTTATTTTTTATTTAAATGTATGTGTGTTACTAAAAAAGAGACAAAAATACAACTTTCATTGACTAAAACTAGACTAAAATGTCATTAGTTTCTATTGACTAAAACTAGACAATAATAGTCGTGGATAATTCTGACTAAAATAAGATTAAAATGCTCAGACTTTTAGTCGACTTAAACTTGACTAGACTAAAAAGAGTATGGACGTGACTAAGACTAATAAAAACTAAAATGACAGCTTGATGCAAAGACTAGACTAAAACTAAAATTAAGACAGGCCACCAAAAACACCACTAGTCAGGAGAATGTTTCAACAAAATTTAACACAATGTCCCACTTTAAAGAAACATATTGAATTGTTGAAATTGCATAAAAACATACATAGTTTATGTAGTGAAGTTTGTGTTTAATTTATTTCAGTTGTAATTACAGTATTCAAGATTCAATGTAGAAACAAAATACAACTTTAATTATTCAATCTGTATTATTCAGCACCTTAATTTCTGCTTTGCCATTTCAAGCGGGCTATTTCACTTGGGACAAATTCAGCTTATAATTCAGTTGGAAATTCAGCTAGAAATTCAGTCTGATATCCGGGACCTACAGAAAAAGAAGTAGAGTGCAGAGACTCACAGACTGAAAATACGTTTCGGCAAAGAGTCTTGTGCGCAATAATTGCCTTGGCGGTGTCAGTGCACTCCTGCAGTATGTAAGGCACCAATGCATTAAGTGCGTGCGAGACGTTGAGCTCCTAGAAAACATAATTTCAATGTCTGAGGATTGCACTCTGGACTCTACTTCTTTTCCTGTAGGTCCCGGATGTCAGACTGAATTTCCAACTGAATTTCCAACTGAATTTGTCCCAGTCAAACAGCCCACTTGAAATAGCAAAGCTGAAATTAAGGCACTAAATAATGGGCGAAATGGGTGACAGACTTTACAATGATTTCTTTACAATGATTTCTGTCTCTTTGACCTAACAGATCATTATTTCCCTCTAATTGAAAAGACTGTGCTGTGCAGCTGACATCTGGAAATTCAGCAAGCCTTATTCAACCTGTTTTCTGGTCCTCTCACTAAAGTGGCATGTTAGGCTCATCAGTAATTCTGATGATCCAGACCAGCAGTCTGTAGTGAAGAAAAGTAACCAGTGTTTTCTGGTCAGATCAGGGCTTTTATCTTGTCTAAAACCTTGCTGTGAACAAGGCATACCATGGTTCTGCTGCAGTCACAGGGTGCTCAACAGGGGCGTTGGAAGCATTTTTAATGTGAGGGGGACGCATAGGTCTACGCGTGGGGGTGGGGTTTGGGCATGGGGCGGGGTTTGGGTGGGGGCGGGGTTGCTGCGTGCTGCAAAGTCTCGTCCTTTTAGGGGGTGCGGGTGTTTGGAAACCCCTGTTGAATCTTGAATCTTAAATCTTGAATCTTTCGCAATAGAATCCGCTCCACGTAATCGATAGAAGAACACACTCCACTGGAAATCCGCTCGGGTTTACCTCCAACTCACCGCATGCAAGTGAAATGAACTGTCAGAGCACAGACTGGCTGCTCGGATTTCCAGTGGTGTGTGTGTTCTTCTATCGATTAAGTGAAGTGGATTCTTTCTTGAAAGATTCAAGATTTAACAGCACTGGGTGAACTAATTATTTATGTTAAATGTGGGGGGAGGGTCCAAACGAATAATTATGAAATGTGAGGGGGACACATCCCCCTCTGATTGAATGGCGATGATGCCCACGGTGCTCAACACCAACATCAGAGACCACAGTGAACAGTCGGATTTCGGTGGCTATCATCTTTGTCATTTCTTTGCCCATTGGTTTAGATCCCTAATTAGAATTTGGTCAATTCCCTTCCCCCA
>JBBIGA010149957.1:0-12500 GCA_037576975.1 Alestes dentex | reverse complement strand
AGCTTCTGAATACTGTCAGTTAAAGGAACAGTTTGGTGAACAAAAGACATACAGTGCTGTTATTTAGTCTTTCTGGCATCAACACAAACTCATATAAACCAACATTACATTCATGAAGATTTCTTTGAGGCCATTTCATCCCAGAAAGATAAAATTCCACTTTTACCACTTATCCATTTATTTTATAAACTGCAGATTTTATTCTTGTTAAACACTGGGAAGCTGTTGAGTGAACAAGTATAAATGAAAATATATCAAATGTCAAACACAATTTTTTTAAAACATGGAAAGAATCTGTAACAGTGCATGTCTGACATCCTATTAACTGGTTGTGTGGTGATGCAAATCCTAGACTGTGTGATTAATAAACATTTTCTGGCTAATAAAGTCAAATAGTGAACATTCTGTACCTTTCTTAGCAAAGAATATGGAGGTATTTTTAGTTCATATGGAGTGAGAAACATGCAAGTGTTGAAAATCTCATTATAAAAACTTTTGACTGGTGGTGTGGAATTTGGTTTTTTTTTTTGGCAGCGAGTGAACAGTCACTTCTTGAAGTTGATGTTGGAAGCAAGAAAATAGGTGAGCAAAAGACATCCGACAAGAACCAAGCTGTGATAGCTGGGCAAATGCAACACAACATCTACAAAACAGCAGGTCATATGGGGAGTTCCTGGTGTTCAGTGGTCAGTATCTTCTAAAAGTGGTCCAGGGAAGGGGAACTGGAGCACCATCAACAGGGTCATGGGTACCTGAGGCTCACTGATGCTCATGGGAGTAAAGGTCAGCCATTCTGGTCTGATCCCACAGAAGATCTGATGTAGCACAAACTGCCAAAAAGTTCATGCTTGTTCTGACTGAATCAGATTGGGCTGGTCTGACGAATCACACTTTCTTCTATATCATGTGGATGATGTGTGAGGAAAGGTTGACACCAAGATGTACTACAGTAAGAAGCCAAGGTTGTGAAGGCAGTGTGATGCTCTGGACAATATTCTGCTGGGGAACCCTGGGTCCTGCATTCATGCGGACGTTACTTTGATACATCTGATCTACCTAAACATCACTGCAGAACAAATTCATCCCTTCATGGAGATGATGTTCCTTAATGGCACTGTCCACTTTCAGCAGGATGATGCATCACCACACTGCAAACACTGTTCAGGGACAGTTTGAGGAACATCACAAAGAGTTCAGGGTGTCACCTTAGCCTCCAAATTCCACAGATCTCAATCTGATCGAGCATCTGTGGGATGTGCTGGACAAACTAGTCAGATCTACGGAGACCCCGCCTCACAAATTACGGGACTTAAAAAATCTGCTGCTGGTGCAGAACCACAGACCTTCAGGACTTCAGAGATCTTGTGGACTCAATGTCTTAGGTTCTATTTTGGTAGCACAGTAGGGGCCTACACATAGTAGACAAGCAGTTTTAATGTCATGGATGATTGGTGTATGTGTTGTTTTTTTTTTTACAAAACACATGCACATATTTTTATTTTATCCTATTTTTATATTCCTAGATTATACAGTGTACATTTGTATTTCTATTCTACTTTATTCTATTCTATTGTTTTTCATTTTTTGCTCCTCTTTGTTTCTGACAATGCAAATTTCCCACTTGTGGGACTAATAAAGGTTTATCTTATATATATATATGTGTGTGTGTATATATGTATATATGTATATAGTGTGTGTGGGTTTGTCACAAACTTTACAGATAGAGGAAGAAGTAAGAAGTAAGTTGAAGTATGTGCACACATGTGTGTGTGTGTGTGTGTGTGTGTGTGTGTGTATGTGTGTGTGTCTCAGAGGTCACCTTCTCCCCATCTGGGAAATCATCTTCAGAGGGATCTTCTGCAGCAAGGGATTGTGGGTGTCCGGAATACCGAGACGAGTTGCGCAGTGGGAATAACCTGATGAAGATAAAACACACTGCGTGCACACACACACACACACACACACACACACACACACACACACACACACACACACACACACACACATGAGTAGGTTCAACAAAGCCTGTTGCCTTTGTGGAGGGTGCAACACCCACACACACTCACACACACAGACACATAGACACACAGACACACACACACACACACACACACACACAAACACACTCACACACACACACACACACTCACACACACACATACACACACAAGTAGGTTCAGCAAAGCCTGTTGCCTTTGTGGAGGGTGCAACACAAACACACACGCACCAACACACAATGTGTGTGTGGGGCTTTGTATGCGAGTGTTTCTTTAAAACCTTGGCACTATTCTGTAGTCGATGTTTATTCTTGAGAACATGGATGATGAAATGATCTCATAAGTGTGTGTGTGTGTGTGTTGCTGAAGATTGTGATCACAGCGCTGAGTGGAATGGCTGTTTGTATGAATATTCCCTCAGGTGAGAGAGAGAGGAGATGAAATGGAAACAGGCTCCGAGTCTTCTGATGTTTCTCCTCCTGATAAATTGATATAATTAAAAATAAATATAAACGCTCTATTTCCCTGCGAGCCCGGGGCCATGGAAGTGTGAGGTAGATTTCCTTTGAATGCAGCGATGGTAATTTCTCTAAAATCATCAAATCTGACAACAAAGAAACAGAAAAAATACTGCAGCACACACACCAAATCTCCCTATGCCTCTATCTCTTACATGCACATTCTCGTTCTCTTCTGTCTTCTCTCACTGTCTCTCTGTCTCTCTCTCTCTCCTGTAACTCTCTTTCTCTCTTCTATCTCTCTCATCAGTGTCTCTCTTCTATTACTCTCTTCATCTCTTCTATCACTGTATCTCTTTCTCTCTTACATGCACATTCTCTTTCCCTCGCATCTTCTCTTATTGTCTCTCTCTCCTATAACTCTTTCTCTCTTCTATCACTCTGTCTCTCTCTTTCTCTCATCACTGTCTCTCTTCCTCTCTTCTATCACTGTATCTCTTTCTCTCTTACATGCACATTCTCTTTTCCTCGCATCTTCTCTTATTGTCTCTCTCTCTCCTATAACTCTGTCTCTCTCTTTCTCTCATCACTGTCTCTCTTCCTCTCTTTTATCACTGTATCTCTCTCTTGCTCTCTCTCTTCTTCACACTCATTTGCCTCCCACTCTCTCACGCTTCTCTTTTGTTTCTCTCTCTTCTTTTCTTTTGCTTCTATCTGTCTGTCTGTCTCTGTCTTTCTAATTTTCACCTGTGTTTCTATGTTTGTCTTTTTCTGCCTCCCCTTACCCTTTTCTTCTTTTTTCTTTCTGTCTGTCTTTCTCTTATTTTAGTCACTCTTATCACCTCACTTCTCTCTGTCTTTCTCTTATCTCGGCCTTTCTCTCTCTCTGTTTCTTATTTTGACTATGTGTTCTCTCCCTCCCTCTCTCTCTCTCGCACACACATTCTCTTCTCTTTCTATTTCACCATTGTCTATCACTTTCTCTCTCTTTTATTACTCTCTCTCTTCTATCACTCTTTCGTCTTCGCACTCATTCCCCTCCCACTCTCTCGCTCTTCTTTATTTCTTTCTGTTTCTCTCGCTCTTCTGTCTGTCTTACTCTTTGTATATCTGTATCTCTTTGCTCTTGCTCTCTCTCTATCTCTGTCTCTCTCTGTCTCTCTCTCTCTCTCTCTCTCTCTCTCTCTCTCTCACGCTCTCTTTATTTTTTTATTTCTCTCTCTCTCTTTTTCTCTCTCTCTCTCGCTCACTCTTACACACCCTTCAAAATGCTTCGAAACTCAAGGGTTGAAACATGCGGCCTCGTCCCAAATGAAGTCCTGTGATCCAGCACTCAGGCCCAAATGGGCTTCAGTACAATTATACCACTTCAAAACAACCCTCCACTAGACACACACTTTCTCACACACATGCGCACATGCACACACACACACACACTCTCTCTCTCTCTCTCTCTCTCTCTCTCTCACTCTCTCTCTCACACACATCATTTAAATCCAGCCCTCATTTGAATAATACTCCCTTATTTGAATATTCCTATTAGGACCCGCGCTGTGTCCCAGCACCCTGGTCACGTGACCTGTCCGTCCGTCAAGAGCCAAAGACACGGCTGCATTAATCAGTCCTTCACTAGTCTCCTTCTTCTCTCTCCCCCACCTCTTTCTCTCTCTTTTTCTCCTTTTTGGACTTCCCCTCAGAAAAAGTTTCAAGAAGTTTCTATAAATTAATAAAGCACGCGGCCGGTACGGAGCCGTTCTGGCTTTGAACGGAAAGGTTATTGATCTTGCAGGTGAGAGCCGGACCGGCGCGCGGATCAGCACTTCAAACGGAATGCGTTTTTACAGCAGAAACGCACGCGCACACACCCGCTCTCTCCATCTCTCCATCTCTCCATCTCTCTTTCTCTCTCTCTCTATCTCTCTCTTTCTCTTTCTGAGAGTACGCCGAGACGACACACACACACACACACATACAATGGCAAAATTAACATTTCACATACACCCACTAAAACTCCCTCCAAAGAGTAAAACATTTAAAAACTCTAACGGCAAATCGGCCCAAGGTCCCAGTGGGCCTTTGAGTGTGTGCGTGTGAATAATGTTTTGAACATTTGATGTGTTCATTTGAACATTTGTTAAGTAAAACTGCAATGTTTTAAAAACATGACATTTTTACACAGTATGAATAAGAAGGCGACCTCAGACTCGCAAGCAGCTGATGTTAGTATTTGTGTGTTCATGTGACAAAACTGATTTTGTGTTGACAGACCACCAGTGTTAAAGAGGTGGTCACACAGATGCGTTACTGTTGTTTAGTTTAGTAAATAAAATAGTTCACCTCTCTGCAGTGCAACAATGTATGAGTGTCTGTGTATGTGTGTGTGTGTGTGTGTGTGTGTGTGTACTTTTAGTTATTGTGGTTTTAAAGCTCATGCAGCACACTGGATTTGAAAATGTATTTGACATGTGTGCGTGTGTGTGTGTTTGTGTGTGTGTGTGTGTGTGTGTGTGTGTGTGTGTGTGTGTGTGTGTCACGGATGAACCAATAGTTGTGTATGTGAGATATATGAGCCACAGTGATCAAGGACTAGATCGAGTCTGATTC
Organism: Alestes dentex; assembly: GCA_037576975.1. Classification (NCBI taxonomy): domain Eukaryota; kingdom Metazoa; phylum Chordata; class Actinopteri; order Characiformes; family Alestidae; genus Alestes; species Alestes dentex. Next base: position 7,441 of record JBBIGA010149957.1, on the reverse strand, counting down.
TGATTCTGTGTGTAACATTAACCTGAAAATAATTCTGGATCAGAGGTGATGTGATTTTGAATGTAAAATGAGCACCAATATAAAGAGATTCTATATCTGAGTGATTCCATTTCACAAATGATTAATAATATAAAATGATTCTGACATTGTTCTGAATATGAAGTGATTAGGAATCTGAATTGACCCTGAATGTATTTGATTCGGAATCAGAATTGAGTCATCTGAAGTTATCAAATGTGTGAAGTAAGTATGAATTTTAAATGAGTCTTCTTCTAAAGTGATTCTCTATCTGAAAGGATTCTGAAATCATTCAGAATGTAAAGTGATTATAAAGTATAAATGACTGTGACTGTGAAATAAATATGAATCTGAAGGGATTCTGATTTGGAAATGATTGTGAATGTGAAATAATTGGGAATCTGAGATGACTCTAAATCTAAGGCCATAATGAATTGGAAGTGATTCTGAATCGTATGTATTTGAGGATATTTGTATGCGTTATTGTAAGTGAACCATCTGGACACCACAGTCGTTTTTCTGCACAGGTTCCCATTTCAGAAGACCACAGGTAACCAAAACACCACTGTCATGTTTAGCACTAGGATGCCAGTCCGATGCACTTTGCCTGAAGCGTGTGGTCCACAGACATCACCCGACACTGGACATCTTCCCTGCTGATGCTCTGCCAGGCCTGTGATGCGGCTATTCTCACTTCTTGCTTTATTTGGAGGGGCTTTTGACCTCAGTCTTGTCTTCAGTAAGTAAAATGCCTGTTCAGAGGGTTGACTGGCAGTCAAGAACATTCTGGTTTTTGGACACGAAAAACCTAATCGATGCTTTAGCAGCACGTTTTGAACAGTTGTTTTCCTGTTGAGCTGATGTGACTGTACACACAGTTCATCTCACACAAAAAGTGTTCTTTAGACGGTACCAAAAAGTAGATTAGACTTTTAACAAAACTGGATCCCTTTTTGGTGCTAGATCTCTTTTTCAAAGGTTCTTTAAAGAACTGAACACCAAAAATGAACTTGCTCATTTGTATTCTAAGCAAAAGATGGCTCTTTCACTTGTATCAACTGTGGAACCCTTCTAGTGCCATTTTTTAAAAGTTCTTTAAAGAACCACTGCAACAGAGGTTTTTATAGCATTCCATTGTAGAAAATGTTCTATGGTAAAGAACCATTGGGCCAGGCAAAAAGAAAATGTTTGTGTATTCAAGGTCAAGGTTACTTTATTGTTATCAGCAGCTGTGAACACATACATAGTGAGATGAGACAGCATTTCTCCATGGGCCACAGTGCAACATACAGCAACATTCAACAAAGTGGTGGATACGACAGAAATAATACAATAAATGGATACAGCAGTGTAAATATGTAGTATGTAAACCTTCCAGAGTGATTATGATGTTGCACAAGAGGCAGTTAGGTGCACTGAGTGTTAAATTATAGGTTTAACAAATAACAGGACATAAATGTGTCTGTTGTGGCAGTAAACAGAAGGTAAAGTAAATTGCATGTGCTATTAAAAGTCCAGAGTATTAGGGTTAGGGTCAGGGTTAGGGTAATAAAGTATAAAGTGAGTTAGTTTACTGAAATGATACTTGTTTAGGCAGGGACTATGTGTGTGTGTGTGTGTGTGTGTGTATGCGTGATTGTGTGAGTGTGTGAATAATGTTTTGATATATTCATCTGAACATTTGTCATGTTTTAAGAACAGGACAATTTTACACAGTATGCATAAGAAGGCAACCTCAGACTCACATGCAGCTGATGTGATCTGCATGTGACAGAATTTATTTTGAGTTGACAGACCACCAGATCACAGATGAGAACATGACTGAATTCATGTGTTTTTACTGTTGTTTTGTTTAGTAAATAAAATAGTTATCCTGTGTGTGGTGCAACAATAATGACTGAAAACATAAATATGTAAATTCATTTCACATTGTGTAAATTATGTAAATATGGCAAAAAAATAAAAAAATTAATTGTTACTACCATGAAGATATATACCAATGTGTTTCCTATTGACTCTACACACAGTTCATCCTACACGTTTTTTCACTTTTTGGTGCTAGATCTCTTTTTCAGAGGTTTTTAAAAAAACTGAACACCAAAAAAAAAAATTGCTCATTTGTATTCTAAGCAAAATATGGTTCTTTCACTCACAGCAATTGTGAAAACCTTTCTGGTGCCAGAGTGTAATATGAGAAATATATACAGTATAAAGTGAGTTAGTTCACTGGAATAATACTTGGTTAGGCAGGGACTAGACATTTATGTGCATTCAGAGTTCTGATGTCTGTGGTTTGAAACTGTTACACAACCTTGCAGAACCAGAGCAGAAGCTTTGATTACGTTTGGTGGACAGTACACAAGAAAAGGGTCTACATAATGAATGGGAACAGACTTTCACAGTGTTACTGGCTCTGTTGTAGCAGCAGGCTTGGTAAATGTCTTTCAGAGAAGCTATAGTATGTTACAGTCCGAAAAAGTACACTTCCCATACCAGACAGTGATGCAGCTGGACAGCAGGCTTTCAATGGTACACTTGTAAAATATGGTGAGTATTCATAAGGGAAAGAAGTTCAGCAAGAAGAGCAGAGGCTGCTGAGCCCTCTTGGCTATGGAGGTGGAGTTGAGGGACCAAGAGAGGTCATCCGTGATGTGGACACCCAGAAATTGTTTTAGACACTCTCAACACCAGTGCCATCAATGGTGAGAGGTGGGTGGGCAGTGCTGGCATTCCTGAAGTCTATTATCATCTCTTTTGTCTTGTCAACATTAAGAGAGATGTCGTTGCACGTACATCAGGCAGCCACTTTTACCACCTCTTCCGTGTTTGTTGATACATCATCGTTCAGATGGTTGTTTGACCATCTGCAGTTCTGTTTAGAACCCCTGCCTTTACTAAGGAAGCTCTGAAGAACCATTTGTAGGGTCTACTGCTGTGATCTTTTAACCAGTCCTGAGGGCCCCCCAGGCGGCCCACGTTTTTGTGCCAACCTAACTCAACGTGTATGGATGGATGAAGGCTGTATGTGGAGCCCTGACGACTGGTCTGAAGACCACTGGTGTACAGCAGTGTAGGCAAATAAACAATTATATACATTTTAAGAATAAACAAAGAATAACCACCCCATTTGGACGTGTAGTAAGTAGTAAATGTCCAGGATGTCCATTTTCTTTGGTCTAAGTATGATTAAAAAAAAATATGATTAGTTTGTGAAAAACCAAAAAACAAAGAAAGTCTTATTAGAAAGACTTACTATTTAACTAATACCCATGACTTTTCCAATATATTTCCCTCATATTCCAACCTCTCTATTTGGTTTACGAAATTGGTACAATGCCAGTTCCCCCAATCCAAACTTTTAAACCCGTATAACCAAGTGCTCCATCTTTATGAAGTTACTTTGGTGCCAAAACACATCATATAAACAAGATTTGCATTATTAAAGGGCACACATCTTTTAAATTGAACTGTTGAAATTTCAAAAAATAACATTCACTTCTAAACTAAAGAAGCACAATACCGGGCAACCTATCACAAAAGAGCTCTTTTACATACAGCAGTCTTAATAGCTTGCTGAATTTCTTATAGAGGGGTTGGAACATTATAATGTAAACTGCATCACATCTGTTTTTAATGCATTAGTGTATACAGATTTCATAAAAATAAACAGAATGCATCATACTCTGCATTCATGATTTGATTTTATGTCTAATATCATGCACCACCAAAACATTGAAAATGGTCCCTGTTCTGTCATGTATTATGTGCGACACTATGCTCGTCTGAAAGACAGCAAGGCTTTGGGGCGTGCATGTGTGTTTGTGTGTGTTCTTTGAGCTGAGTAAGTGGATAATTGTGATTAGAAGTGAAAATAGTGTGAACTTTCCTCTGCTTGACTTGAGCCACAGAGAACAAATCCCTCAGATAATCCTCCACGAGTACTGCTCCAAGCAACCTGACAGGGCTGTGTGTGCCAGTGTGTGTATGTGTGTGTGTGTGTGTGTGTGGTCTATGCTCATCTTAATGGTTGGTTGGTCTGTGTGTTCTTATTTCAGTCAAACACACAACTGTTTGAAGTCTTCCAGTCATTTCAGTGTATTTGGTGTCATTTTCCTACATGCCTTATATATGTACCTTAATATTATTAATCCTGACATATGCATTGTCACATTAATTATAATGATGATAGTGGCTGTATGAGTCCCCTTCTTCATGGCTCCTTGCAGTCCAAAATCAAGGTGCTGAACCTCAGTGTGGGTTGCACCTTGGTTAACTTCTGCACAGCTTCATATTTATCATATCCTGTACCTGAACCCAGAACCAGCACTTATTTGTGCAATTTTTCCTAAACCAGATCCTGAAGGAATCATCTGGCAAGTGCCATCACATTTTTCTAAACTGTTTGGGCACATCTCCTTTACTGATGATGCAGTACTGTGCAAAGTCTTGAGTTACACCTCTTTTTTATATTTTGCTTTCAGTATCAGTATCAGTTGGTGCAAAAATACTGTTTAATGCCTGTCAAACTGTTTTATCTTTGGCATATTGAGTAGATTAAATGAAAAAAACAAATGTTTTTCTATGACAGGCTTCAAACTGGCTAAAGATAAGGAGCCTAGATAAAGGAGTTCCAACCACTCAACATTCAGCACCACCAGTATACTGATCACCGCCTGATCATCTGGAATCATCTGCTCCTGGTTCTTCACTGGTTCAGGACTTGAGTTAGATTGTCTTTGTTCTGTTTGAATGATTCATATGTAGGTCACTGTGTGTCTTAACAAACAAAAACATTCATCTGGAACTGGTCAGGTACAGGGACTGAAAACGAGAGTCTTTGAAAGTCCTTTCAAAAGAAGGCTGAAGAAATGTTCCTCAAGACCACATTAAAAATACAAGGAAGTCTTGGTCTTTGGAAGCAAAATATGAAGAAAAGGGGTGACTTGGGGTTTTGGACAGTACTGTGTGTGAAATAAATGATATTGTTCAGTATATGGGGACAGTATAATGTACTTATAATGTTCTTATTAATGTAATTGCCAGTTAACTACTTCTCCAAGATGAAACTCAATCAGACTGACTAGACGCTGTTTATAAGCACAGCTCATGCTGTAATGTATAAGGTATTTACAAAAATCTCTGCCTCCTAAAATAGAGGGGCAGCCTATTTTTAGGCCTAACTGGTGATTTATTAATAGTATTAAATGGGACATTAATTGCAAAACTCACTTTAGTTATAATAGGTCTATGGGCTATACAAAACATGTTCATGAAGTTCTTTGCACAAAATTACTGTCACATAAAGAGATCTCACCAGCTGTATTTTTGACAGTTTCAGTCTCTTTCAGAATGAGCCATTTAAGGGCTCTGTCACTTTTATGCAAATAAGCTGTTGCTAGCCATGTCCCACCCATCCCATGATAATGCTGCGCCTTTAACATAGGTGAAACAGGCGCTATCCAGCTCTATATGTTGGACTCCGAACAAGATGAACACAACACTTCATGAGTGACTTGCCGTAGTGCTCAGCGTCCTATGCACGCCCGTAAAACCAGCAGACAAAAATGGCGGATCTTCAACTAATCTAGTGGGTGGGGGCTCGACAGATGAGGGGTGGTTCTATGCAAATTTTCCCATGTCACAATGGGGAAATTTGCATAGACCCATGATTTCCCATGATGTCACAATGGAGGACCCATCCAAAAAGTGAGTTTTGCATAATATGTCCCCTTTAAAATAAGCACACCCAATGTTTTGGGGTTAAAGTATGATGTATAATAACCATATGAAAGAGCCCAGGAAAATGCTTAATAGACTTAATTATTGCTTATTAAATTAGCTAATTAATTAAAAGCAACTTATTACAGCAACCAGTGTGGATGTGGGACTACAGTCAGACTGGACAAATCAGATATGGTCACTTATACACCCTTAAACACAGATTAACACTCAGGTGGGACTGACAAGCTCTTTATAACCGATCTAATGTGTCACAGGACCTCAGCCATGTCACTCATTTTAAAAATAAATAAAATCAGACACCCTCTGGCTCTATGGAGCGGAGGTCTTCACTATCAGGCCCAAGAGGTGGGCCACAGGCTGTTGGCTGAATAAACGAATGGTCATGATTTGTTTTGTTGTTATTTTGTTTCTGGGCATCGAAGAGACACCGTAACACCTTATCTACCCAATCAGCCATCTGACCATCCACTCCACGGTATTGTGGTCAAGCACTTTTAGCCACAGACTCACCAGCATAAAGTCCCCCAGCATCCTCCCCTGTCACACACCCACTGTCAGACTTTATAACTCCTCCCCTATCACACACCCACTATCAGACTATGTAACTCCTCCCACTGTCACACACCCACTATCAGACTTTATAACCCCTCCCCCTGCCACACACCCACACAATAATCTACTGAGATGTGCAATTTCTTATTGTGTGTTAAATCATTATCATCATGTGCAATATCTTTCTTACTGTGTGCAATATGTGAAATTATACACAGTAATATGAGTGTGAAACTGTCTTATCATGTGCAGTATCACTACTTATGTCATTATTATGTGAAACTACAATTTGTGTTACTAGTAAACTACTTCAGCATTAATTGTATATAGTGATCTATATTTATATCCACCTCTCTGACTGACCACAGTATTTTGTGCACAAAGTGTATGCGGTGTGTACGGGGAGTTTTATTTTAGTACGACTATGTTCATACTATATTTGATATGGTTCTTGTCTTTGAGTCTCTGTGTGCCTGTGTGGCTGTAGCATAAGTAATTTCCTCTGGGATCAGTGAAGTTTTCTGATTTTGATTCAGCAACCAGAGATGGTTGACTGACTGACCAACATGGCAACAGTCGTGAAGGGCCCTGGAACGAAAGGATCCGTTGAAACATTCATTTTAACACGCAGCAGCTCGTGAACACAGACTGTAGACAGGTACAGCGCTGGGGTGCTGTTAAAACTGACACTAAAGAAGTGCCCCACTCACACACACACACACACACACACACACACCGCCTCAGAGCGTTTAACGCTGTGCGCCGCTGCTCCTCCCCTGTCTGTGTGTGCTCAGATCTCTGTGCTCAGGTAAGCGGCGTTCTGCTGCACACGCATGTTTACTCGTTTTTCCTCCCTCGCTCTCTCTCTCTCCTCCCGTCACCCCTGTCATCCCTCGCTACTACTTTAAAGCACTCGGAGAGGCAGCTTACGCTGCTACACAGCACGCCTCAGCTTTGAACAGCCACACACACACACACTTGTTTGCCACTGAAACACACACACACACACACAGAGGCCAGCTTATATCCTTGACTAAGCCTGGCTCCATTACTGGTCTTGCTGTCTGTCTCTCACTCTCTCTCTCTCTCTCTCTCTTGCTCTCTCTCTCTCTCTCTCTCTCTCTCTCTC
>JBBIGA010149933.1:0-18844 GCA_037576975.1 Alestes dentex | reverse complement strand
CACACACACGCACACACACACACACACACACACACACACACACACACACACACACACACACACACACACACACACTCCGGACTCTGTGCAGGAGCAGAGCAGGAGTGGAGGGGCCGGGGGGCTTCCAGAGTCAATGCAGCCTCCGCCTCCTCCTCCTCCCTCAGACCCACACCGACACGCTCTCTCCCTGCTCCCCGGGCTCTAGTCTCTCACACCAGGACTGTACTGGAGGCCCCCGGGGTCTGGATCTCGGAGACGCGGCCGGGCCGTCTGGAGTGTCCGGAAAGGGCGAGGCGACACCGGGCTGCGTGCACATCCCTCTCCTCGCTCTGGCAGGATGGACTGGTTAATGGGGTAAGTTGACTCATTCGTTGGTTTCCAATCTCCAGACCCCTGGCCCTGTTCTGTGTGTCTCTTCTCGTTGGAGATGGAGATAAGCTCCTTAGTGAATCAAACGGACCGGCATGTTTTTGGCACCAAAAAGAGAGTTCACTTTTACAGTCAGGATGCCCCGGTCGCCACGGTTACGCCTGTCATGGAGCTGCTGCCTGTGTTTAGATTTATGTTTATGTGCTGTTTCTTCTCTTTTAAATGCCCCAGAATGGGACTGAGTCTGCTCCCAGAGCTGGAGTGGATGATAGCTGCATAGCTTAGCTACCACCCGGCTCTGTACACACCTTGTGGGACCGTGGAGATGTGGGTCAGCACTTTAAACCCAACAGAGAACCCTCCAGAGAACAAAACCTGGTGAAATCTTATACGTAACACCTGTAAATACCCTCTAGATGTAGGTTTGAGAATCCACCACGACGTGCACTTTGACAGTCATGCAGGCTGTCACTTTAGTTTTTTGCATGTTGCTGGGGTTTGTCACAACTCTGCTCCTACTGTGTTTTACACTCTAGTCGTTAAAGTCACAGTTTTGTTTGGCATTGTTTGATTTGTATAATTTTCTATTAGTTTCCCTTCATGGCAGCTAGCTGCGTCTTGCAGGAGGGGCATGCAGAAAATCTGCCATCACCCATTCAAGTTTAATCCTTTTTAAATGTAGAAATGTTTATCCAAGTCAGAGCACTTATGTCAAAAACGGGGTGTGATCTGTTAGGGATGGTGGCTCGTCAGGCTAGATGAAATATAGACACATCTGGACTTTCTAAGAGCTTCAAAGATGCAAACCATGTCTCTTAAAGGAATATTTCAGACCAAATCTCATTTGCATATTTTATTTATTACTTTAAAAGCAGGTGCACTTCCAGTTAACATTCTTTGGTTTCAGAATGTCAGATCTCTTTACCACTGTATCAGTGGCAGGCTATGGCTGATGATTTCTGCCAGTGCAATAAAAAGGTATATCATAGGGAGTTAAGATGACTGTTTGAACGCTCTAGATGGAAATATTCAGCCAGTTCACCAGCTGTTAATCGTCTGATACATGGTGCTTTTCTTTCATTTTGCACTGGAGATACTAGGGTAATATAAAATATTATTTCATTTTTATATTTTAGCTACATCAGCCTCAAAGCTACAGTGTGACCCAAAATAAGCCAATTGACGGTTAAGAGCAAAACTGTAACTTTTTGTTGGTTAGACATTTAATGAAAGCATATAGGACCTATGCTTCCTTGTTTCATGTCAATGTTTGCTAATAAAAAAGAACTTACCCTACTTTTGTATTTGATTTCCCTTCATGGTGTGACCTGCATTCTACTGAGAAATGTTTAAAGATGGTGTGTCAGTTAAATGATTATTAAAGAATTAAAAGTAAAGAGCATTGGTGGAGTCAAGGAAATAGTAAGTGTGTCAGTAAGAGTGTGTGGCTGTTTGATATGCTAGTGCCCTCCCATGACCTCTTAAATAATAAAGGGAGACTTTCCTTTCAGTCACAGGCGTCTTGATTTGAAGGAGTAGAGGCTGTAGCATCACTGCTTTTTTCTGTGAAAGGCTTTGGACTAATGCAAGACTAAAGCTGGTCTGTGATACAAAGATTATAAAGTGTGAGTCTAATGTGTTTCATTAGACTTAGTGCATGTGCCAGTGCTTCTCAGTTCTTTCAATATTCTGATGGAATTAGGCCTCTATAGAGGTATAGAATATCACATCTATTCATCACTGCCACTGATGGGTGTGCTATTGCAAAAGCTGAAATGACAAAGTTAAGGTGTGAGGTTGAAATGTATTACTTTATCACTCTATTACTGTCTTTGGTAGAACTTCACTTATAATGTTTTGCTGTCTTTTCTGAACAAAACCTATATATGTAGCATATAATTAGACCTCTGTGCAGAAAAGACATTTTTAAAATGTAAAATAATAATAGTCTATTGGAATCCTGAATCTATTTTTTTAATGTGTGTATCGTTCCATCTGGATATTAGGCTTCACAATACAAGTGCACCTCAGTAAAACAAGTGTAATGCTGCACCTGCGCCTCATTACTGTTTAGAGTGTGGCCGACTCTCAGGAGCTTGACGGGTTGTTTGTATGTGTTGCACACATCCCGCATGTCACAGGAGGATTGAAGTACATGAGTGACTTGAGCAAGCGCATAACGGCAAGGAAACCAAGCATGGCTGTCTACTTTCTCGCTGACTGTGTGTTTCAGTTAGCTGTCGTCTACGCGTTTGGAATCATGCCAGATTTAGACCTGACACTGCATCTGAACACACCTGCTGTAGAAGACTTTGCTGCCGTTTCTGATTTTGTTGCATGATTGCACCATATCATCACAGGATGTGGCTGCGGTGTCTGTTTTTGTGTGTCTGTCGGGTTCCACATGGTTTTGGTCTTGTTCTTAACGGACATCGTGGCACAGCGCAGCTAGCTCTGCGACCTGGCTTTAGACAGGATATCACAACGCTGTTGAAAGTTTTTTTATGGTCATATAGTAGGCTGGGTGACAGATGTTTAATCCTGTCCTTTTGAATGATGGATGGTAATATCAGAGTGGGCTAGAGACTATAATAAATGTAGGTTATGTCACTGTAATATGCTACCATTGTTTTCTTACAGCCTGTGTTGAGCAGGTGTCCAGCAACATCGAACTGATAAGTCTTGTGCTTCTTCATTTTGGTATCAGAATCTGAATATGATAAAAGCCTGCTGTATGTTCTTATTAAAGTTGCCTACAAAGGTCATGTGAAAGGTCATAAAACCGTTCTGAAGCCAGTCTTCATGCCATGGTAATGACCACAGATCACCTGATGCTTTTTGGATGAGTTGGAATGGCTGTGGTGTATTTCTGTTTTTATATCAGTGTCTGTATCAGTACAGTATGCTCTATTTGTGAACCGGTCATGCTCATGTCACGCTTAGCCAAAATGTAGAGGGGTGGAGGAAGAGGCTCAGCACCCATGCTTTTGACTCATGGCTTTTTCCATTTCTATTTTATAAATAGTGTGTCTGTGGTGAAAAAAGTACTCTACATCATCTCTGTCTCGTATCTTATAAGGCTTCGATGTGTCACGCATATTCTTATTTTCTCTGACTGTATGTGTGTTCACAGCTATCTAGGTTTCCATTAGCCAATAGTTGCTGCTGCTTTTTGGCTAATAAAGCACTCAAAGGCTGGTTGAGGTCAAACGAAAGGTCAGACCTGAAGCACTTATCAGTTTCTTCTTGCTGTTTCCTGAAAGGCTGTTTGAGAAGCATTTGTGAAGACCTCTTCTTGTAGCGCAGTGGCATTTTGGATCTGTGCAGTCATACTCTTGTCATTTGTTTGTTCATTTGTTTTCCCAGGGAGTACATTGTTCTGTCTTCTTTGTGGAACGATAATGTACTTGGACATTTGCGTGCTGAGCAATGTTGTGAGCAACAGCGAGGACCGAAAGTAGTGTCAAGGCAAACTCTGCTGGAGAGGATTAATTGCACCATTTAGGCAACTGCATGTTTGTTTCTTGTTGTGGATTATGAAAAGTTGAGATTCTGATTCACTCAGAAGTCTGTCTCTCTTCACATTTTAAGATAAGATAAACCTTTATTAGTCGCACAAGTGGGAAATTTGCATTGGTATGGCAGAAAGTGGACAGTACAAAGGTAAGAGCAGCAAAACAATAGATTTAAAGTACACTTTACAACTAATACAAAAAATATAAAATAGAGTAGAATTGAAGCCATACATTTACACATATAGACCGTTATAGATGTTAAAATGGAACAGAACTATCTATTTTAAAACAGAAATAGAAGAAGAAACTAAAAGAGAGGTAGAAGACTGTAGAGTCTCTAAGCAAAAAAAAAAAAAAAAAAGCTGTATTGTTATACATAAGACTTTAATAATAGAGTTGGGCTACACATACATTCAGATAGAGGTTGTGTGTCCCAGTAGCCTCTGGTCATAGAGGGAAAATCCAGTATTGTCGAACATTCCCAGGGGTTTTTGCCGTCATTCCAGCTGCTTTATCTGGCATTTAGTCTCTTCTATACATTCGCATTCTTTTCCCATTACATAGCACCATCTCCGGTGTGCTGATGCCTGGTGGTGTATACATCAGTGAGCAAGTAAAATGTGCAAAACGCTTTAGGCTGTCTGTTTGTAGTAGTTTTATTTCTGTTTTAAAACTGAAGGCTTTTTATTTTGTTTTTGGTGGCCCTGAAGCATCAACAATGTAAAAATTTAAGAAATTCTACAAAGCGAGAGCAACCGATTTGAGATGCTGCGAAGAAAGCCGAGGAAGGTAGGCCCTTTGTGACCAGGGATTAGGGATACTTTGAGCAAGTGCAATGGACATGAAAGCAGTGGCAGAGTTTTTCTCCATGTAGACAAAAATAAAGAGATGATGTCAAGGCCAGGGGAAGGAAACGCTCTCTGCTGGGTGGAGGAGAGCTATTGTTTTCAAAGCAGTAGCTTAAGGGTAATGTGTCAACTCAAACAATGGCTGCAACATTTATTCAAGCAAATCTATGTTCTGCAGGTGAGTCAAGATGCTTTTGACCTTATCTCAGCACTACCATATGTCTTATGCGAATAGCATGTTGTTGAACCTTTGATTATGAATGTAGCAGTGATGAGCTTTGGCCTGCAGGCCTGAAAGCCAGTCTGACTCATTGGTTTGGTGGTCTAGCATTACGTCAGGAAGGCGCTTAGACCACTGTGTGACGCAACTGCAAGTGTGCCAAATATAGTGCAGTTTTTTACACTGTCCCCATGCAGAATACCAGTTAAAGCAGCCGCCGAACCTCCAGCTTCGGCCATCTTATTATGAGCTGCTATAAACCTCTGTGCTTGGTCCTGTGGCTGATTGTTAGAGATAATAATAATGAATAATATCATCATCATCATCATCATCATCATCAGATAATATACCTTCAGACAGAGTAGAAATTTATTTGAAAAAACTTGCAAAAACATAGGACTTTGTCATAAAGAAGTTACTTTAACTAGCAAAGTTAATTTTCACTGGCTTGAAACTCCCCAATGTTTAACTTTCAGTGCTAGTCTGCTTTGTACTATAGGTCTCGTCCTGTCCTTGGGGTTTGTACTCTGCATGTTTTCCTTGGCATGGCCATGCTCCCACTGCGTTTGCTCAGTCGTACAGAACTGCTCTGCAGGGAACTGCCGATGCCAGCAGGTTGAAAAACAACCCAAACTGGAAAATCCTGAGGCTCACCCTTAGTCTACAGCAAGGCCACTGTTGGTTTTATTTGTTTTGTAAAAGCATTAAATGATAAATACATTTTTTGTCTTAAAAAAAAAAAAGAAAAAAAGTCTGGCCTTATCAGTGCCATACATTTGCTGTCAGCATGTTCTTCTTCTGCTCCTCCTAGTAAATGAGAACTGTGCCAAAGCTACTGAACACTACAACTGTTTAAGCCCCAGAGATCAGAGCACAGTTTGCTCTGTAGCTCAGCCATAACAGCCTCTTTAAAGTGAGAACAGCTTGAAAGCAACAGCAGTATAACTGTCAGGACTGAATGGATAAATGAGGTTCTTAAGGGCCATTTTACAGCAGCGGCCGCCCGTGTGGTCCTATTGTGTTTGAGCGTGTTAGTCATCAGGCCCTGGCTGGATTCATATCGCTGTTATCGCAATAGATTAAACACATTCTGAAAACAGGTTAATTTCCCCTGCTCCCCCTCTGTGAAGTCGTCTAGACTGTGGGTGACTCAGTTCTTACATGGATGGCTGCAGCCTTTCTTTTAGATCCTGTTGGTGGATGTGGTGGTTTTGTGTTGAGACTTTGGTGGTAATTCTTTTAGGATTTGGTTAAGATCGGTATGAATTAAAGCTCGTCATTGCAGGAATTCTCCTTGAAGCATTCTCATTTTTTCCCCCCAAAGATCGAAGAACATACTGGTTTCCCAAAACGTATAGGTCAGAATAAGGGTTCTGTTTTTATGGTGTGATTTTGTTGGCTGTAGAGCACTCTGGTTTCTGAGGAACTGTTGAAATCTTTTAAAAGTACATTAGAAGAGGCCTTGCAGTTCAAGACCATTTACTCTCTCTTGTAGATGATTTGTAGATGATTGTGGATGATTTCATGGGTACACATAAGCAGTCTTGTTACGGAAGAAGACACTAATATATGTATTTGCAGAGTAAATTCTGCTCAGAATGAGCACTGAAAGGATACTCAAGTTAGTTCAACCCACATTGCTGGTTTGCTTTAGAATGAAAGTTCATGTTAAGTCCAGTTCTGAGAATTCCTTGGGCATGGGCTTAAACTGAAACCAGAGGTCACCAGTCTTACCCCTGAAGGGCTGATGTGGCTGCAAGATCAATCCATTCAAGCTGGAGAAAACCTCACACCACTAATCAATTGGTTGGAGACTGAGAATAACTAATTTAACAAGCAGAATTCGGTCGGCTTTTGCTTTTCCGGAATGGAAACCCACAGCCACACCAGATAATGTTGCATAAGATTGCCGACCTCTGCTCTAACCAGTGTTTTAAAGCACAGGTGCTGCTGGATCTGAGCTGTGGGCTCTGCCAGTAATTGGATTATTGTGGTGTTGCATCAGACAGACTGAAGGTCTCCTTGTGAAGGTCTTACTTTGGATCGCTTTGCTCTCTGGGCCTGTGCCCTCTTTCTGGCTTTGACTCAAAGCCCTCCACTTTGCTCTCTTCCTCTTTAGCTGTATGGCTGATTGCCGGGTAACTGTATCTTGCTCCGCTTTCTCCTCTCAGTTGCACTGAGGAGCCGTTTAACTTTTCATGGCCAACTGATTGTTAATACTACAGACTTATAGACCATGTAATGAGGAGGTTGTGGTAACACTGCAGTGAACGTTTTTAGTTATCGTTTTATTAGTGCTGGGCACGTTAACGCGTTATCACGTTAACGCTTTATTTACTTAACGCCGACAATTATTTTATCATGCTTTTACTGTTTTTGGAAAGTTCATTTTTCTGTGCTCGACCGCTTCACCTCACTTTAACAGGGACACTCGCTACTGAACATACTGACTGCTTCTGCTGCTCCCTGATAAAAGAAAAATGTTTCTGCTGGTACCTGTTCAGAAATAAAAGAAAACAGATTTATAAATGTGAACTTGCTGGTGCTCAGAAGGAGCCTGATATACTGTTCTGATCGTGACTCTGGACCGCGGGCGCCTGTGTTCTGGTGATTTATGCTGCCTTGTCGAAAAATGCTACCGTGGCACAAATCGACAGCAGAGTCTAGCGATTCATGCTACCCTGCCAAAAAAAATGCTCCCTTTCAGTTTATACAGTTCATACAGTTTATAGTCAGTTTATAACACTGAAAATGATTAGAAATATGTATAATCAGAGAAAAATGTTTTATTTAAAATATTGACTTATAAGCAGTATTCATGCTGCCTTGTTGAAAAATGCTACCTTGAAGCGTATTCAGTTTATACAGTCAGATTGTAACACTGATAATGATGAGAAATAGGCAAATAATATGCATAATTAATAATATGCTCTACGTCTCAGCTGTTTTTTGGGGTGGGGGGGTGTGTGGTTGGGGGGATTATAATGGATCTAAAGCTACAATTTTTCCAGCACCCATGCTCTGGACTCTGAGGGTACCTTGTTTTTCTATAACAAACTAGATAAAACGTGAATGCTCTGCAGTGGCAAATAGCTTTGGTTTTATGTTTGATTTGATCACATTAATGTTTAAGTTGAGATTTACAGAAATATTTTGACTGCAGCTGTGTGACTGTGTTAAAGGGAACACTGCTGTTAAAAAGCACCTTATTTGTTTATAGTGATTGCAAACCAATTGTTATTGCTCTTTTGTTCATATAGCAGTACTTTTAAAATAAAAAATGTGTATAACAATCACAGAAAATCATGCGATTAATCATGATTACAAATTTTAATCGTTGCCCAGCATTATATTTTACTATTTTTAACACTCTGCCTGGCTTAGTTGACCATGATATGGTGACTGGATTGTAAATGAATGTTTTTTAACTTGTGGTGGTTTCCACTAAATTCTGAGAATGTAGCACCAAACTTAAAGGGTTTTTATTTGAATTAGCTTACCTTTTTAGCTAATATGGCGAAAACGTCTTTTGATGACAACCCTCATACAAAGTGGCACTTTAAGACCTTATTTTGGTTGCTGTCAAAGGGCCTGTTATCTTTGCCTTCACAATCTGTGTAATCGGACTGTGATTGAATGAGCAGTGGAATGCAGTTTTGATTGATTTAGAACCTAACTGGGTACATTGCGTCTTCTGCAGCCCGTTTTCACACCATGATTCAATTTTAGCGAGTGTCCCATTCCTTTGATCTACTTATTGCATGGAAACGTCACATGTTCACACAGTTTAGATGTCATGCTTTGCCTCTTTGTGCACTGGCACCCGCTTCCTAGATCTTTCATTTTAAGTAAAGAACATTTTCCCAGATCAGCTGTCTGTGAGCTAATACATGGACTAGAATAAGGAAGCGTGAAATTTACCCTCAAAGTCATCATAAACCTGGTTATGTTATCAAGCCTTCAGACGTACAAAGCCTGTAGAAAGACACTGACGCACTCTCAGTGTCAGTTTTTAAGGTTGTGACAAGCTAGAGTACTCGATCTCGGCCCCATTGTATTGTGCACCTGTAATCAAGTCCTCCACAGTGTGACTCAAGAGTGTTAATGCAGGGAAATCATAAGGACTTTAGTCTTAGTTCTTGACTGAACGTGGAAATGTAAATAAAACCAAACATGCATGTTTTTGAAGCTGTTCTGCTATAGACCCCTGTGCTTGGACCAGTGGCTGATTGCTTGTTCTCTAGGTCACCAAGCATGCGTTGGGTTGCATATCCCTTTTCCTGCATGCTGACTTAGGCTAGATACGGTTGCAGTGGCAGCAGGCTCTGTCCGCATTCGCCCCCTTGCTCATTCTGTCTGCAGCACCGTGTGAAGCCTGCATACACGGCAGGTCTTGTTTGAACCTGATCTATGAGACATGCGAGAGAGCATGGGTAGTTCAAGAGAGTCTAATTAAACCCAGCATCTTGAGTCCCATATGTCTTCTGCATTTCCTGCTGTCGCTGAGCTCTGGGGACCAGCCAAGAGGCGGAGAACAGACTCTCCAGGCATTTGCGAGTTCTGTTCTTCTTTTCTTGTTCCCCCAACATCATTGAGGTTAAGGCTCAATTTATTACTAAGTTCAGGTTAGGGACTTTTTAGACTTTAGAACTGATTGATTGTTAACTTTTAAAAGCGTTTCTAAATGTATGGCAGAAACGTCCTGAGCTGGAACATAAGTTCTGCGTTGTTGGGTTGTGGGAGATTTTGCGTGGGCTGATCTTTGAAAGAGGTTGTCGGACTTTTGGTTTGTTTTTGGCAGAAACCACCAAGAAGAACAGAGAGATTTCCTCTCTAAGGTCCTAGATGGAGTTTCAGTCATGCTCGCAAATCTGTTGAGGAAGAGAATGTCTAAACAGTGAAGAGTTATTGCTGTTTGAATGGCTTGAATAATGGCATTTGGAACGATGTGTCATAGGCCAGTTTGTGTCTGTTTAATTATGGTTCCTCCCTGGGTATGAAGGGACTTGGAAGTGATAAAATGATATACTAGGTGACTTACATGGTGACAAGTCTGGGTGAAAAGCACTGGGAGCTTGAGCTCTGTGCTCAAATTGTAATTGCAGAGCTGTACAGCAGGATCCAGGCAACATGATAGTGCTTACTGTATTTATTATGATAAATTATTTTTTGAAATGTCTCTGTATGCTTGTCTGTGCATATCGCAGACAGTAATTGCTTGTAGTTTTATGTTTTGTTAAACAAAGTGTTTAGTTAATCCTGGTTTAATTGCAGTTTAATTAGTGGTCCATTTTTGTCTATTTTAACTTGTCAAATAGTAAATATCATATGTCACTTATCAGATAGTGGAAAAAGATATCATGATTTCTTAGAAAAGTGAGGTAAATTTTATGATTCTGTCTTTTACAGTCGTCTTATACAAAATGCGGAATGGAATATTAAGCATGTGATCAGAACTAAAATGGTCTGAATGCAGAAGTAACACTCATGACCTTGGTAACTGCCTCTCTCAGGTTTCTATCATTACCGTAACTACTGAAATGCAGGCTGCTTGCCAAACTTTCTTGTTAGGGGTGTATTGTGTGTTCATGTACAAATTCATTAAATGGCAGTATTGTATGTAGAAAGCACCTGTTATGTGCACAGATTTGATATTAGAAGCATGTAAGAAATCTGTTACATACTCTTTACGTTACCGTTTTACGTTGAGTCGTTCCGAAACTTAAGCCAGCTAGCAGTTGTCTTAGCTTATTATTAAAGATATGTTCAATCAAACAGTGCTTTAACTATGCTTTCAGTATTTAACAAGTTATTTTAAAATAATAATAAATGGCTGGTAGGCTAATAAAATTGGCCTAAATATTTGGCAGTCCACCAATTTGGCTGAAAGCAAGTCTGAATTAGAATCGGCCAGAACAGTTTATAATGCACCCCACTTCTCGTAAGACTGTATCTAGAGTAGTGCCGTCACTCATTCCTGGTTGAAATGCTGAGCAATTTAGTTTTTACCGTTTTTTGCTTGTCAGATAAATTTGTTTGGTCCCACTGTGTTTTAGCATACCCATCTGTGCAGTCAGAGCAGGATGCTCTGGAGTTAGTCTTGGTGGCAGCAGGCTGCGTGGTGTTGGTTTCTGAGAAAGGCTGCTAGAGGCCGAGCCCGTGCCAGTGCTTGTGCAGTGAGAAAGGTCAGTTCCGTTTACATTCCTGCACTGCTGGCATGTGGTCAGAGCAACAGAGCTGCACTCAGCCCACACTTTAGCTGCAATGTTATCTTTTTGCAAAAAAAAAAAAAAAAAGGACTAGTTTCTGTAACTGAAAGTAATTATCAAAAAGTGCAAAACCGCTCCCAGCTTGGCACTGTGGAGCAAATGGTGTCAACACTTCAGCAAAAAGGCCCACTAATGGAAGAGACAATTACACTTCATGCTTTTTTTGGCCACTCTCTTCTGCACATTTATGTAGAGTGTTATAGAGCTTTGTTCCAAATCCGCTTCTCATAGCAGAGGCTAAAAGCTGGAGATGTGTCAAATCTTGATAAAGCCTGCTTGAGAAGCAGGAGTTGCCGCTCCATGATAAAATGTTCAGGGCCCAGGCTGTAGTTTAAAGGATTTCAATGGTTTCAGACTAATATAATAGATGTCTGTGTCACACCCCCAAAAACAAACTTCCAAGACTTCCATTACTTGTCAGCAACATACAAACTTCAAACACCAACCATGTCTTGGAAGATTGAGGTAATTGTACTATAGTGTAGCCGCTGAGAGAATTTCTGCATATAATTCTCATTATAACAGGCTTTCTCTGAATACATCGTTTAGTTTAGTGTTTCTCAGCCTTACTCTAACTGACTGAGCTGCTTTGAATCACCTTAGGAAAGTGTTTTGCTGTTCTGCCATTGGCGACATGGTGTTCTCATGATCTGCACTTTCAGCAGCTGCATTCAGCTTGAATTTCAGAAGCTCTTGTCACGTTTTTGCAGTAGAGATTGTCATTGAATGACCTAAAGCTGGAGCTTCACTTCCTCAGCCTTTTCTCTGTTCCTTCCTCTCTCACTGTGGTGTGTGTGAGTCAGAGAGAGAGAGAAGAAGGGTGTGAGTGAGACATTCTGTGCTTCCTCTTATTCAGAGATGCTAATATTTATGGCTGTTTCATCATCAGCCTGCCACATTCCTTTCCCACTTCACATCATTCATTCTCACACTACTCCAGTGTGTTGTATGTAGTAGCCTATTTAGCGAGCTGTGAGCCTGGTGGTCTGTAATTCATGCACATTTGTGTTAAAGATATTTGTGGCACAGTGTAGTCATACAGTGTCAAAGATAAAGATGCCAAACGAGCCCGTTTTCTCTAGGGACTCCACAATATTAAGATTACTAAGATAATTTATCATACTCTGTATCTTTATTATGATGAAGATACAGAGTATGTACTTTATCTTCAATTGAATTACTGAAGCTCCAATATCACACACAGGTCCTAGGGCCCCCTGCTCTCCACATTTAAGTGTTTCCCTGTTCCCAACACACCTAATTCAACTAATCAGCTATGTCTTTTCTTGGCTGAAGTGCATGTGATGGAACTTTGTATCCAAGTCAAGGTTGTGCTGACCTAATGCCCTTGTGCAGCTGTAGGTCATTAGTACTGTGAAGCTATGTCTGGTGGCTATTGCGTAGGAGCAAGAGAGACACATGGAGAAATCTTTGCAGAAAAAACTCACTTAATTAAAGCCTAAACCATTTTTTCAGGACGTTTTTGGAACATACCCTAAAGTCTTTTGACAGAACCATCTCTGCCTGTGCAAACACTTAAAGCTGCTGAAAGGAGAGCAGAAGGGACAGGGTCAGGAAATCTTTGTCTTCATGACCTTCATGCATGGAAATATATATAAATCCTACCAGAGTCACTGTGAAGAAAATGTTTGACTTTCTCAATATACTGTTTTTTTTTCTTTCTTTTTTTCAGTCAACACGACCATTCAAGATACATCGATCAGCCATAATTTAACACTGACATGTGAAGTGAATTAACATTGATTGTCTCATTACCTTTCAACAACACTCTGAGAACATGCAGTTCAAACTGTAAGTGATTTTCCATAATGAGAGTGAATAACATTGATTATGCCGTTTTAATGGTACCTGTCAAGAAAAGGGATTTATTAGACAAGTGAACCGTTGACATGATGGAAGAAGGGAACATTGTGTAAGAACCTGAATGATTTTGATGTGGGCCAGCTTGTGATGGCTAGTTCTTGTGGGGTGTTTTCACTCTGCAGTGGTTAGTAACTACCCAAAATGGACCAAGTTAGGATATATGGTGAGAGAGCTACCAAGTCATGGGTGCCCATAGCTCACTGATGTGCATGGAGAGTGAAGGCTTGCTCATTGCAGTAGCATGGCTGTGGCATCTTTCAGCAAGATAATACATTCTGCAATAATTGTTCAAGAATGGATTGAGGAACATGTTGACTTGGCCTCCAAATTCCCCAGATCTCAGTCCAATCAAGCATCTGAGGGATGTGCTGGACAAACTGTTGCTAACATATTGGAGCCAGATAACACAACACACTTTTAGATGTTTTGCGGAGTCCACGTCTCATTGGGTTAGAGCTTTGTGTACCTACAAAATGTTTGGCAGGTGGTTTTAATGTTATGGCTGAAATGTGTTGAATACAAAGTGCCACAAAACGAAGGGCCTTGGATTCTGAATTAGTTGCTTGGATGTAAATGAGAAGTTTTAGACTGCTCTGGCCTTGAAGGAAGAAATAGAAATGCATAAAGAGGAAAAGGATGAAAACTTGTGCACATACACAGAGGGTGAAAGCAGATTAGATGTACAAATGAAATACTGTGGCCGTTTACTGTCCTGTACATTCACAAGCTGAAAACACTACTACTAATTAGCAATACAAAGCTTTAGGGCAGCTTTATTTTGAAATCAATGCCCCTCTCCAACCAGTCATGGCAATAATTGCTGGTTATTTATACAGTCTAATTACTTTGACGGATTATCAGTCTTAAGCCCATGCAACATTTCCAGCTTTTATATGCATGTTTCATCTTCAAATTAATGCAAAACAAAACCGCATCAAACAAACAATAAATCAGCCTTGAGAAATTCAGCATATGATTATAGGATTACAGACTGTGGTGTTTCTTTCAGGAAGCGGGCCTGCCCCAATGTGGCTAGTTTGATTGAGATTGGGAATTAGGGATGTTCATGACACAGGATAGTCATCACAATATTCTTTTTTTTTCTGAGGGTTGATCCGTTGGAACAGACACCATTCTCCAGGCGTGTTACGTTTAAAATACTGTCAAAAAGTTCACATACCGCTCAGCTCCATTTTCAATTAAATGCCCTTCAACTAGGCTGGTTTCCCCATTAGACACTGCTACCAAGCTGGTATGACAAAGGCTTCCTCCAAGTCAGTAGTAACAAAAACTCATTGGACGGCTTAACATGTTGGAGGAACACTGACTGCTAATTCTAGTTGTTAACAGATGCCTGTGTCAGCCGGCATGATTGCAAGTGTCAGGGGGGAGAGGGAGGGCCATCTCGGACTTGTGTGGCTTAGCATAGCTTTATCTTCTTTTTACATATGTATTTATACATATATATTTTCCAATACATATGTCCATATTTATATTTCTGGATTGTTTGTGTAGTGTACTTTTTATACTGTACTGTACTTTTTATACCTACTGGGAATCACAATGCTCTTGCATGCTGACAACTCCAAGAGAAGTATCCTTTGAAGTCTCCTGTTCCTTTATCACCAATTCTGTTTCAAAGTAATGCACATATTTTTCACATTCTACCTCTAGGGGGCAGATGTGCTCTACTCTGCTGCATGCCAACAGTGAACCTAAACCAATCTCACACAATATCTGCACAAGTCTCCATTCACTCAATGCCCAGCGCTGGTGACCTTCTTGATTTTCTTCAGAGTTGCTAATGTGGGACAAAATCTATAGTGTAGTCGACATTATGAGTTTCAGTTTTGAATGCAGGTGGCAAGATGCAAGTTTTAGATCTCTCGGGCTGAGATTCCTCAGCTCTGTCTCTTTTAAACTAGTGTTTCAGACCAAGCATATAATCGTGTCTTCTGTGTAACCAGGAGACTTAATGTAAAGACTGCAGCCACAAGCTTTTCAAGTTGTTTTGTTCCAAACAGACATTGTATAAGACTTGGATAAAATATTTGAAATTGGCCCCATCTTCATCTGATCAGTATTCTTACAGATGTCCAGCAGATGGCAGTAGAAATTGCCCTGTCTGCTGTAAGCAATGTACAGTTTACTTCATTTTTGTACATTTTTTTACAATTACTTGATAAAATCGCATTAACTGATTTTAAATTATTTAAACGTAATTTAAAATCAGCCATGTTTAACTGGCCATTTGCATGATGAAACAGCTTAAATTCTCCTGCTGGAAAAAAAAACCCAGCCTAGTCCACACTCATGGTCAGTTTTATCAAGTCCACTTACAATAATGGTGCATTTTGTAGTTTACGAAATAGATTGTAATCCATCTATTTCGTAACCCATTGTAATCCATGGGTTTCTCCTGAAATTATGTTAGTCCTCCTTTACCTTGTGGTCATCTGTGGTCAAGACACCCGTAGGACCACTTCTGGTGGTAGATCTTTCACTTAGAATAGTGATATAAAACCTGTGTGTGATCCACTTTAATGTGCCACCACAATGTCAAAGTCACTTCTGGACTGAGAATTGCACTCCACCCAAGTAATACCTGCTCAGTGGTGGTCCTGTGGGGATCCTTAACACTGATGTGTATAAGTTTCCTAAGTTTTTCCTTGATTTTACTTGTCATATATACAGCTTCATATTGTTTGTTATTGTTTAGTTGAGGCCATTTTCAAAGTCTAGTATGGTCTTAAACACGAAACACAGAAAAAAACATGATTCACTGTTAAAATAATTGGTAGATTACTCTATTACTAATGTAATCAATATAGATTACCCTAACATATTTTAAATGTAACTTGTTCATTTAAATATAAATGATATTAGTAATAGACTTGACAGTCCTAAACTGTCTTTGGTAGTTTTGTCCTGTATGTCGGGGACGCTGGGACGTGCTGTTCAGTGGCAGATATGAGCGGAATGCTCCAGGAGAGAGAAAATTTGAGATCGCTGCCAGAAGAGTGACACTGTGCAGTCTCCCACGGGAGCAACTTTACTATTCAAACACCTCTACCCTCTGGAGAGAATACCAACACACATATCCATATTTAGAAAAGCGTGCTTGCCTCATAACTTGTGAGGTTATACAAGTTCATAAGTGTGTAGTTGGCGCCATGTAGTTTATGATGTCTGGAGTTTTGTTGACCCTGTTCATCCCTGTAACCAGGGGCTGAGGCTCAATAAACCTCAGCATTGATTGAGTTGAAAGCTGTAGGGCGTTAATCAGGTTAGAAAGTCTGTGAATGTGAGTGAGTCTTTCAGTCCTGCTCTTTAGATTCTAATGAGCACAGACTTACAAGCTGAAATTCAGCATAGAGAGGACGACTCTGCCCTTTGTCCTGCCTGACTGCTGCTGCTGATTGATTTTATTATGCTCACTCGCTTGTGTGGGCAGGACGTCCGTCAGGGGGTCTGACATGTGTCAGATGACACTTGCGTCACTCGGACCACATGGACCATGTTAAACTTGCTCGGTGCTTGTCCATTCCCTAAGCCACTGTGGTGAACAGGCAACATTTTTCCTATTGCCAAAGTTTCTCTTTTAGACTTAGAAACAGTTCATTTTCTCAGGTTAGGTTTCTGAGGGACCATATTCTATATTTTTCTTGTATTCAGTATTTTTCACCCAGAAGTCCACTTGCTTTTTGTGGTTCATTTTGTACCAGAAATGTCATTTTTTTACATGACCATTTTCCACTGTCTTTTGATCCCTTAAACTGGACTGCAGAGTGAACAATGCTAACATTAAACCCCTTTACTTTAAAACAGCAAGAAAAACGTAGTTTCCCATGGCCATTTAAAAAATCTTGTATTGTCTTTCAAAATCTTTGAGCAACGGTACGGTCTTTTCATCTCTTGAGTGCTGTATCCATTAATATATGAAAGCTGGAACATTTTGACTTTCATCTCCCCCGAGTTTGAGACCTGGCTCTGTGTCCTGTTCCAGTGCCCAGCTCTTACTGTACAGCCTTTTTTGATGGATGGTCCATGTCGGAGACACTTTTCTCTGTTGTAACGTCTTGGCAGACATTTCACCAGAAGTCTGTATTTGATAAAGGCTCAAAAGTTTAACATTTGAAAAGAGCTGGAATATGTTCCGAGACATGGATTAAGCCCAGTTTTGAGCTAAAACAGCTTTACGTAGTTTTACATGGTGACAGGGATGCATCAATACCATATTTTTGCCGTCAGATTCCGAAAACTGATTCTCAACTAACTATCCATGTTCGAAAGTGCATACAATGTGAATGTGAGCATCAGAACAGGACCATGAAGCAATGGAAGAAAAATGTCCTGGTCTGATGAATCTCATTTTCTTTTACATCATGTGAACAGCCAGGTGCAGATGTGTTGCTTAACATATGAATGAATGAATGAATAAATAAACACACGCATGCACACACACAAACAGTATCAGCCATAACATTAAAAACACATGAGTCTAATATTGTGTAGTTCCTCCTTGTGCTGCCAGAACAGTGCTGTCCCATCGATGCGTGGACTTCACAAGACCTCTGAAGCTGCTGTGTTATCTGGCAACAAGCCACTATCAACAGATCCTTTAAGTCCTGTAAGAACATTCTGTAAGAGAATCTCCCTGCCCTTTGCTGGCTTGCGATTTTCCTGTAGTGTTGCTGCCATCTGTCCCTGAGGTAAGTGATGCGCACATTCAGAAACTGTGACTTATCAGACCAGGCCGCCCTCCTCCATTGCTTCATGCTCCAATTCTGTTGCTTACTGCTTGCAATGGACAGGGGTCAGCATGAGCACTCTGACCTTTCTGCAGCTATACAGCTCCATACTCAGCAAGCTGTGATGTACTGTGTTCTTACATCTTTTTATCACAGCCAGGAGTAACAATCTGGCCCTTGTAAAAGTCACTCAAAACCGTGCACCTGCCCGTTTTCTACTTCCAACAGATTGATTTTTTTTTTCTTTTTAGCAAAAATTGTCATTCACACTGTCAGTAGCTGCTGCTAAACTATGGATTCGTGGCTTAATATGTAGACTAGGGCCCAAGATTGTGGCGTCTGTAATAGATTTACTACTGCTTGTCTCAAAAGGGAAATAATTCTGCTATAATTCAGTTCTGATCTACTGGAGTTCATGCGTCACTCAGTAGCTTGCCTGCCCTTGTTATCTGGATTGTTTATTGTAAGATATACTGTATTCAAAGTGCTGGTATCATATAACGTTGCAAGGAGTGTCAGGCTTATGATGTTGTGAATGCACTGGATGTACTGCATTCTAAATATCAGTACTGAAGCAGTGCCAAGCCCCAACCAAATATCTGTAGCAAAAGGAACAACAGATGCATTTCAGGACATATGCCCTTGTCTGTGCAGGAAATACAGTACAGCTGACCAGTGTGATTAGTGTAGAAATGCTACTGTATGCTCTAACAAGGTTAAAGTACAAACTGTGCAGTGGACATTTTGTTTGATTCTTGCTCCAAATAGGTGCAAGTGCTTAGTAGTTGTTTTTTTCATTCAACCTCTTGTTTCAAAGGAATGGTATGGGGTTATAGTGTGTCTGAAAACAGCTACGCTTTATTAAGTTTCACAACACCTATAACACACAGTTATGGAGAGGAGTGTTCAAGGTGTGTGTGTGTGTGTGTGTGTGTGTGTGTGTGTGTGTGTGTGTGTGTGTGTGTGTGTGTGTGTGAGTGTGTGTGCG
>JBBIGA010149924.1:0-18849 GCA_037576975.1 Alestes dentex | reverse complement strand
TGTACAATCCATTAAAACATTATCTAAACTGCTGAGCGCGTCCTCCCCTTACCTCTCCTCTCCTCTCCCCCTTGACATGTTCTTCAGAGAAATGCATGTTATAAAATAATGAAAACTTTCATATAGTTGCTGTCAGAACAAAACCTTGTATCTCCAAATTGATTTTTTTTTTTTAAATATCATTTGAAAACACGTATATGTTGTTTACATGTTTTGGTCTGGACCACTAGAAATACTTTAAAATTACTTGAAAAATTTGCTTCCATTATACATTAAGAATGATTTCTCTATCGCAAGTAAAGTTAACATTGTGGCGATTCTAAGGTTTTGTCTCAGCAAATTACAGAATATAGAAATCTGGATAGAATTTAAAAACATTTTAATCTGGATTTTTTTTTTTTAAATAACAGTGACCTTGTGCAGTCTACCTGGGGCAGGGTGGAAGGAAGTCTCTGAAAGCATTACATGTCTGAACTTCTTCTAGGATGGGGCATTCCTCTCCACCACCAATTGGGAGCATTTTTGTGTTGCGCTTTCGACTTCGGAAGCCTGGTAACTGGTCAGCTGTCCTGCAGGTCTTTGAGCACAGACTCCATGCTGACCAATCAGACATTTCACAGTCTCTGGGCATCACACAGGATCGAACGTTCACAGGGGTGTTGTCATGGTCACAAAGACTGGAAACAGAGAGAAGTTCACATCACAACTCACAAAAAATATTTATCTTAGACTTACAAAGTAGCCTACAAGTTATCTTACAAAGTGGCTTAAAAGTCAGTTTACAAATTTACCTAAAATGTATCTTACAAAGTAACCAACAAATGACGCGCACATGTCATTTTAGAAATTGGTCTAATATAAGCTTACATAGTGGCCTATGGTCAGCTTACCAAATTGAAGTCATCTTCAAAGTGGCCTATAAATCATCTTACAAAGTAATAAGCAAAATTACAAACTGGCTCACAAATTAACTTAAGATCAAGCTATTACGACCATGCAAATGCTTAGGAGCTATCTGAATGATTTAGTGGCCCAACAACAAAAAAAAAGCAAACCAATATATTGGAAACACTTGTAAACTATGTTAAAACCAATTCTGGTGCAGTTTAAGCACATTAAAGTTTCTAGTAACACTCTCATTATTGTAGTTTGTCATATTTGCTGTCTACAAATAAATTACAAAGATAATAATTTAAAATGTACATTAGTTGAAACAGATCAAAAGCTATAGCAGATATATTTCTTTCATCAAAGCATAAAACAAACATGCAATTTATGCAAAAGTAAAAAGGATAATAGCACACAACACAGTGTCAATCTCTGGATAAGTATGTGACAGTATTACTAATGTAATGATAAAAAACAATAATTAACCAGGATAATTAATAAGTTGTGTGTCTGCAATAAGTTCTAAGCCATTTCACTTGGTAATTAACTTATAATTGAAAAGCTATGAACTGAGAGATAGTTAAATTTAGAAGTGTTTGAATAAGATTGAGCTCCTATTTGTACATCTTAATCGTCAGGCCAATACCAGTTACTCCAATGGTTTATATATATTTTAAATATACATCAAACAAACAAACAAATAAATGACAAATACACATTTTCTTTATAAAAAGTTAGTTTAGTATTTTGATCAGTGATTTGTTTGCTTGTTTGAAGTTTGCTTGTTTTGAATGAGTCTGTTTGACAATACTGATGGATTAAATTAATAATGGAACAAACACTGCATGATGAAATGCCATACATGACCCTGAGTGAAGCTCTTCACTGCCTAAGACGAAATTATGCTACTTATTTTCTAATGATGTCTTTCTGTTTAGAACTGCATGATTTCTCTTCACTTAAATGTGCTTCCTGTGTGATTTTACATTAAAATGTGTAAAGATGTCATAAATATGCTGTGTGATACTGTGTAATATTTGAAATGCCACCTGCTCACTGATCAGGTTGCAAAACACTGCAAAAAACATTCAGACACTAAAAGCTCTGCTTTTGTTAATAATAGTGGCAGTATGTACTTGAAGCCAAAGATGGAATCTTTGGCTGTTTCTATATGCAACTTTAATATTTCATAACACTAGTCATAAGGTGTCAAATCTAGTTAGGACATTATAAATAGTACCTTTGTTGAAAATCTGTTTAAGAGAGGAAAAAGTCTTTGCTGAATATGGAAAACCTTGTGGCTGTGATCGTAACACACATAAAGACGTGCGCAGACACACCTACGCCCACAAGCGCGCATATTGCATCCTATGCCTGCAGGGAGACAGGGAACTGTAAACAAGGTAGACACTAATATCCCCGCAGCCAGATGGCATTTTATAAAACAAGCAAAAGCAGCGGCTGGCGTTAACCATGCATGCCAAAGGGGCCTGGATGATTTATTCATACCTTCGGTGGAGGCGGGTGGCCCTTGTAACTGCACAGCATGCAATAAACAGCATACTCTCATAAGACTGCAGTCTGAGTTGAAACTCTGAATGTGTGAATGTATGTAATTGAAAGGCAAGGGTACATGATGTGGCATTTTATTTGAGCTCATCGATTAACCCTGTTTAAGCACAGCACCGGAGCTGCAGGGATCTGGACTGGATTTGAACAGAATATGTAGCTGTCGTGCGAGTAATAAGTGTCTGATTAATGGACTGATTTCTTCTATTATAGCAAGTGTTCCTACATTGGAAAAACATTACATAATGCTGGCATCACATAAATACTCAATCAGAATGAGATCTGAGGAATTTAGAGGCCAAGTCAAAACCTTGAACTCTTCGCCATATTTCATCAACTTCAAATACTGACTGCTCACCTCTCAGTGGGTTATATATGGCTTGCACTGGTTTTCATGTGGTCATTGAAGCTTAAAGAGCACATGTCTGAGAATTATGTGTGCACTTTGAATTCCTGGAGCAGAAGAAAAATGCTCAGTGCAACATTTACGATAAATGGTTGGTCTAAAGGCTTGAATCATCTCAGATATGTAAGTGCAGTGATATGTATCTGAGCACCACTAGTCACTTGTGAGGGCAATGTTAAAATGGTAAACTCACAGTCTCAAAACCTCAAACTCCATTGTTTCTGCTACCTTTTTTATTGTGTTCTTCCTCATGTTCAGGTCGTTCTATAGGACTGTTAAAGTATATTGGCAGCCTCCCAATTATTTCCAAAATATTTAAAATCATGAATTAAATAGGAAGACAAATACGTTGGATGTTGGTGATAAAATCCCAAAGATGACAAAATTCTGTGATTTTCAGATAATTCTTCGTGAACCCTTCATTCACACAAAGAAAACAATGTTACTGAAAAGCAGTAAATACATTCTTATAATGCTTATTTGCTTCTCTACACTGAGCAAATAAGACAAATGCGAAGACCTACACAAAATAATGTAATTATTTAGCAATTAAGGATTGGAAGCATTTGGCAGGACTAGTATTTTGACATATGCTCATTGTGTACTACAGTGTTTCAGTAAAGCTTGTCCAACCTCACAACAGTAGAAATGAAAGAACACATTTTTGGACAGAGCATTGATTGCTCAGCTGACTGATGGTCAGCAACCTCACCTCAGCATGGCATTCTTGCCGTCCCTCCTCGTACAACGAAGCTGGCGCGTTTGGTAGCCAATTTGAATATCCCATGATGTTTTGAGGCCTCTATGGTAGTCATGGTGATTATGTGGAAACTGGACGTTCTCAGAATGCCTTTTGTCTGTATGTGATAGTTTGACTAATTTACGCTCACTCAAGCTGTTACTAAAGTTCACTGTAGTCCTTCCGCTGGGAGGAGTCCCTTTGCGTCTACAAGGGCTCCAGGGCCCCGCCCACAAGTTGTAGCTGTGCTCTAGTTGGTCGATGGGACAGTGGGAGGGATGACCACAGGGTCGAGTCTGAGTGAGGCTGGGACACTCCGCTCCTCCGTAAAGGGGTGGGGCCAGCACCTGCCGTGTACGCTGCTGGAGTGCGGGGCCACATGTGCGACTGCAGGACGACCAGTTAGAGAAGGTGGAGACCACGCAGTCCAGTGGGCATGGCAACAAGCAGGCCTGCTCGAGCTCGGGTGAGGGAGAAAATGCCTCACACATGTGTGCACTAACAGTTGTGCTGTTAGAACGTCGCACACACACTGCAGTGCGTCTCTGCAGCCCGTGCTGTGCTGTCACACACCGGTCAGCCTGCAGTGGGGGTGATGGGGAGCAGGGAGCCCACAGGGACAGCCGCCACTCGAACAGCTGTCGCTGCCACTCACACACCTTCATACACTCACGTTGCTGCTCCGGACGTTGGGACAGGTAGCAGTTGGACTGGTGCGTGCTCCAACCTTCAGAGTGAACACACCATACTGACCGAACCTGAAGGCCTGGAGATCCACACTCCTGAGCCACACACACACCCCACACACCTACAGAAAGAGAGAAACAGAGAAAGAGAAGGGAAGAAAGAAAGAGTTCTTTATTACTTGACTTTATTATTTAAGTAGGAAATACTAAACCTTTCATAAGTTTAATGTTTACAGTGTATACATACTTCTAGTGCAGGGGTGTCAAACCTGTGGGTCACTGTGGGTGCAGGTTTTCACTCCAACCAAGCAGGAGGCACACCTCTGTAATCAGTTGGTCTTGGTTTTCAGTTACTCAGGTGTGGCTTCTTTTTGGTTGGAACGAAAACCTGCACCCACAGCGGCCCTTTCTGGACAGTTTTGGGCACCCCTGCTCTATAGGGTTCCTCTTGGATCCCAGAGGTGTGCTGTGTGTCATGTCACCTTGGTTTTCAGGTAGAGGAAGCTACTGGTTTTGTCGGCTCCTTTCGAGGACTCTAGGTGGAAGTGTGCGCAGCCTCCAGCTTTAGCGAGCTCCGCGGACTTCAGCACGTAATCATGATCCACACGGATAAATCCCTCCTGCAACACAGTCCACAGTTTCTCTCTTTTTCAACCTTCAAAATGACCATTTAACCTTGGACCACTTTATCAATAGTCTAGATTAAGCCTGCACAACACAGCATCTGCTAATTGTTAACGCGATATCAGTTTCTGCAATTCTGAGATCACAAAATGACTGCAATATGCAAATAAGCCTGTAACCGATCACAGCTCTGGATGAGTATTGGGGTATTCATGCCTAGTGGTTAGGGTGTTGCCCCTGTGATCAGAAAATTGTGGGTTCGAATCCCAGGACTGCTAGTGGCACCACAGGGATACCCTTGAGCAAGGTGCGGTCACCACACACTGCTCCCCGGGTGCTGTGTTCACTTGGTTCACACTGTGTGCTGTTCATGTATGACAAATGGTCACTTTATACTAAATTCTATTTTTTAACCATTAATGGTGTTTGCGAATTTGTGGATGAATGGGCTGTGAACTGTGATCTTATTTTCCATAGATGGACTGAATGGATGGGGGGAAGTAAACGTACCATTTGAAACAATATTTAGAGACTCAAAGCCAGAAAAATTATTACATGGTTCCTTTAATATCGGAATATGTAGCAGTAAAATCACTGATATTTTGTCCATACTGAGCTGAAAGGTGGCCCAGAGGGCTGGTTTCACATTAGAAACTCACAATTCCTGCTTTGGCTCTGGTGGTTCCGAGACAGCAGTACCCAACATCATGGCCCTGAAACGCTGCAGCATGATTGTCCAACTTCTCAAAATCAACCACTTCCTGGACCTTAAAACACAAAAAACCCACATTAACCTCCTGTTCCATCAGCTCTACAGAGAACCACACTGAAAGACAGAATTACCAAACTGTCATAGGCTTTGTCCTCAAAAGTCAGCTTCCGACGTCCAATGAGGGTGATCTTGGAGAAAAGGTTGCGCTCCACAATCTCCTTCAACAGCACCTTTCCCGTCTCGCCAGATGCCCCGAGAATAAAACAGCTTTTATTCTTCTGTCTGAAGGTTTCCTCCATCGCCACCAAATCCATCCTTTAGAACATAAACAGAGGCATCAGTCTGGCCTGTTTCTGCAGCTGATGATAATAACCTAAATGTGCTTTTCTAGTCTTTCATCAGGGGTCAGTTTCTGACCAGTCATTCTTGGGTGGATATTTTTGGGTGGTGGTCCGCTTGCAACCTGCAGTGCTGAGAACAATCCTCCAACACAATATTATCTGGTCAGCAGGACCTGTGTTCAGAAACTGATCAGAGATGAAAAGAAGGGCCAAGGCTGATAAACTGGACCACAGTCTGAACCTGCACACCTGAATAGAGGGGTTTTTGATAAAGTGGCCAGTGAGTGGAAGCACAAGATTGGTGTTTCCAATAAACTGGCCAGCCAGGGAAAACACAAGATGGGTGTTTCCAATAAAGTGGCCAGTGAGTGGAAGCACAATGTATTTCCAATAAAGTGGTCAGTGAGTGAAAGTACAAGGTGGGTGTTTCCAGTAAAGTGGCCAATCAGGGGAAGCACAAGGTGGGGGTTTCTAATAAAGTGGCCCGTGAGTGTAGATGAGCAGACAGTGCAATGTTTAATATGATCTGAATCAGGTGTTTATCAGTATTTAATATTAACTGAATCCGGTCTTTATCGTTGTTTGATATGAACTGAATAAGGTCTTTATCAGTGTTTAATATTAACCGAAACGGGTCTTTATCAGTGTTAAAGCAGGTGTGACACTGAACCACACCCCAGAGTGAAGCATAGGTTTTGTAAACACCAACTTCTCGCTCGAAATTTCCGCTCTAGCTTAAGCGTGCGGCATATAATAATAATAATAATAATAATAATAATAATAATAATAATAATAATAATGGCGATAGAAAAACGATAGGTTAGATGTACAGAGCTCCTTTTTAAATCCCGAGGTCATTTCACAAGGGACCTAAAATCAGCCCAGGCTCGTTAATGTAAATAAAGCTCAGCTCGTACCTGGGGTACTCCGTCGTGTCTGAATTCTCCATGTAGTGGAACACGGCGGCGAGACCCGCCGTTAACACAGCAAGCAGACAGAACAGGGACCCCCGGCTCATCACACACCCACCCGCCCGGGCAACGCACTGCGCATGCGGACATACACAATAAGAGTCCTGCAGTGTCAAGTTTCAGGTTTTTCCCATCAACAGAAAATATCGGGGCATCCGTACCAGAAATACAAGAGTACCAGAGACTCTCAAATTTGCACAGTAAAAACAGCTAATAGATGTGGAATAAAATAAAAATAGTAAAAAAAAGTAAAAGTGTTCTTGTAGTAAACTAAATTGTAAAATAATATGGTGCATAGTAGCATAATAGACAGTGTAACATTAGCAAGTATTTATAAAATATAGCCCGACTATATATATATAAACAAATGCTTTATAAACAAAAGTGCAATAAAATTTAGTTTGTTATAGAATAATACGTTTCCCAGAGTCAGAGTGAAGAGCAATGTAGCAGCTGTAAAGGTGGACCAATTCCTTATGAAAGTTTATATATATGAATGCAGTGTCATTAAAGTCCACGTTGGTGCAATTGGCAGGCGTCCAATTACTTTTGTTCATATTATATGGACAAAGTAATGGACATATTATATTGACAAAAGTAATGGGACGCCTGATCCCCGCGAAAACCAGCCGAGCCCTGAAGCGCTGCGTGCTGCTCGCACCCCAAGCACGCAAACCTTCAAAATATATATGTAATACAAGAATAATTTATCATGATGATAATTACTGCTTTGAAAAGCAAGAGTTGCGTTCTGGCACCACGTCATTTCGTTTTTCTACCACAAGGGGGAAGTGTCTCCTTCTAAAACCCCACCGTGGTCTCAGCGGCCCCTCAAACCCACCCAGCGACTTTAACACACCTGACCTGTAGCCAGGCGATGACGTACATCAGGCGTCCGTCCATCTTTATATCTATATCTATATCTATCCGTCCGTCCGTCCGTCCGTCCGTCCATCCATCCATCCATCTAAATGACTGCAGAAGTGTAACAGTATATACAGTACTGTATAAAAGTCCTGAGCCACTCCTCATTTCGTCATATTATGCTTCCAAAGATCCAGACTTTCTTGTAGTCTTGAGGAACCGTTCTCCAGGCTTCCTGAAGGACTTCCAAGAACCTGACCAGTTTCAGAGGAATGTTTTTTGTCTTTTAAGCCACATAATGACCTAAGAATAAATTATTCAAGCAACACAAGCACATCTAACTTAATGCCTGAACCAGTAAAGAAACAGCTGCAGATTCCAGATGATCAGGTGGTGATCAGTATATCAGTGGTGCTGAATGCAGAGTGGTTGGATTACCTTTATCTAGGCTCCTTGTATCTTTAGGCACTTTGCAGCCTGTCACAGTAAAACATTTTTACTGTTTCTTTCATTTAATCTACAAATTATGCCAAAG
This sequence comes from Alestes dentex, assembly GCA_037576975.1. Lineage (NCBI taxonomy): Eukaryota > Metazoa > Chordata > Actinopteri > Characiformes > Alestidae > Alestes > Alestes dentex. The sequence goes on along the minus strand of JBBIGA010149924.1, from coordinate 10,514 downwards.
ATGGTTTGATGGGCAGAAAATGGTATTTTTGTATCAACAAATTGATTCAAAGCAGAATAGAAAGTAATAAAGGGCTCAAGACTTTTGCACGGTACTGTATGTGATTGTAAAAATTGGACCATATATATGTGACTGTATATATTTGGTGTATTTTTGTGGTGGGCACAGAGCTTTGGGCCAGCCAGCATGTCTGGTAGTTTCATTCCAAACGGAACTGCAGTCCCGACCGCAGAGCATCTGTTCTGTCACTTGTTCCAACGTTTGTCGCTCACCGAGGGCCAGAGTGTTTCAGATGTTTCCAAACGAGCGTATCAGTGAACCAAACACCCAGAAAAGAAAGGTCATTGTGTACAGGACATGTTTTTTCTCCTGGGTTTATTACTTTATTTTGCCAATTAGGCAAGGAATGGGGTGCATAATTCAACATTTTATATTGTTTGTGATTATTAGTCTGTGAAAGGGTGACCCCCCACCCAAGCAAGTCTTTGTATTTCCACAGCTAGACACAGTTTATAATCATAACTCTAGTTATTTTATGATGCAAGGTCAGGTCAGGTCATCGTTGGTATATGACTGTCCAACACATCTTGCTTCGTCCCTTCTCGCTCTCTCTCTCTTTATCTCTCTCTCTCTCTCTCTCACACACACACACATACACATTTTTTTTTTACAATTTTGCTGATCAAGTTAACCAGATTTAAACACTTTTAGTCTGTAGTTCTAGATAACAGTGAGTCGTGCAGTGTTAGAAACCACATATGTGAGTCTATCAGGAATACTGAACACCTCCACACTCTCTGAGACACCGAGCTGAAGTTGGCTTCCTTATTTGCCAGCTTCTCATTCCGATTTTTCCATTCCACCTTAAATGATGCTGTTTTGTTTTTTTCCTAGGTTTCCAGTTCTGTTCAGTTTGACTTCTTGTCATAGTGATCCGGTTAATGAAGGGGGAGCTATAGCGGACACAGCAGCTGCGGAAGAAGACCATGGGTTAAAGATGGCCTTGTTTTCATCAGAAAACCTCACAGCAAGATCTGGAATATTGTGAATAAGACCCCAGAGCAGATAAAAATACACGTCTGGTGATGAAGAGTGACGGTACATTTGTGGGAAACGGCTAAAAGGAAAAATTCATATTTGGTGTCATGGACTCTTTCATCTTGGCTTTTTCCAGATCTATCAATCAACACTTTTCTTATGAAATAAACTAAACGAATACTTGCAAAATAAAAATATTTCTGCACTTGTCAAACTAACTAAAAGTTAACTAAAATTCAAAAACGAACCAAATAACTAATTAAAAATAAAATTAAATGAAAATGTAATAACTCAAACTATTGCTCTAAGTGTGTTGACCACTAGGTGTTATTAGATTTTATTAAAATCAATCCCACATTCTGGAAGCTTTGGCCGATCTATATCATATTGAAGGCCAGGGCTCATGCAGGATGAGAGAAGGTCAGTCGTTTCCCTGAAAAATGCCGCACCGCAGAGGCAGACTCTGCATGCTGAGGGCGAATCCTCTCCCTGCTGGCTTTTTAACTTAAAGGCTCCTTCTGAAAAGCTGCTCTTTTGCCTTTATTGCAGGGGTAAGAATGGAGGGACCAATCCACATCCCACATGCGGGTAGAAACAAAAGGCCTTCGACCCCTCCGGCCAGGCTGCAACAGGGCCTCCAAGGTGAGCGGTGGAGGAGCCCGGGGAGAAAGGGCCGTTAATTAGCGCTGAGTGAAATCCTAATGGCTTCCTATTGTCTGGTATCGACCGCCTGCAGAGGAGAAATGGTCCTGCGTAGGCCGCCGTCACACACACATGTCGAGTCATTGTGGTTCCTCTTCGATCATACAGAGCTTTTCAGGCCATCCGGTTGGACACTCGAACATTTAAATGTCAGAAACAGCTTGATTTTATTACACAAGGTTAAATGTGAACACGGATCAGCACGTCCAGCCCTCAATGAATATGCATGTTCTTATGATGGGACATAAAGACCAGTAGAGGTCTGCTCTTAACTTTAATGCGGGTAAAAGGCTTTTATTCCATAATTTTTAGAGCTGCACGCTATAAATAAAATATCAGTGTTGTGATTTTACAGATACGTATTGTGATTGAAATTAAAGAGAACATATCACTGTTCTAGTATTAAAAAGGCTTAAATCCTGTTTCATATGGTACATTTACCCCACCCACTCTATACAGTCCACAAATGGATAATAAGCTTCAAAAAACAGCCTGTTTTCAAATCATAGATTTTGTGATGTCACAAAACCAACACATATCTGTGTGTGTGTACTTCTGATTTCTTCTCACAGTCCAAAAACCTGCATGTGTGTGTATATGTTTCTGTCCTGTTTTTCTTTTCCTTTCACCCTATGAGCGCTAGGACAGATTCTAGATTGAGATAAACCATAAGATCTAAAAGAAAGCATGGTTTTCTTAGAATTGATCCTGTACAACATCTGAAATTTGTCTTAAGGGTCAAATTCAAGCCTCAACTACCAAAGTCAGACAGTTTTAGATCCGTAAGGTTGTTAAAGAGAAGGAAATTGAGAAGCCAATGAGAACAGCAAAGTAACTTCTGTCTTAAGTTGATTTTTTCTTTGCTCCTTATTTCTCTTAATCTGCTATTTATAGATCACAAGTCAGACTTTAATAATCTCCAAATAAGATTTATTTCTGTTGTCAGATCAGCCTAATTAACGTTAGGTCTGAATTAACGTCAGGTCTGAACAGGACATTTTTTGGACAAATGGTTTGACTTATAACCATTTATCAACGAGGTTAAACTGACCACAAATCAGTGATCATGGACAAAGCAGTCCATGAATATTCATGAGCTTGAGCATCAGTGGCACTGTCTGATGCATTCAGGTGGACATTTGCTTTTAGAGTCTAGGAATTAAACATCAGAACAGCTTGAAAATTAAACAAAATCACACCAACAGGTGATGTAATTAAAAAATTACCAGGCAATCAAAGGACAGTACTGAATGGACTTAATTGAATGAGAGGGTATTAACAATGTACACGTTACAATCAAGGAAAAATCAGTGCGTTATGTTTTCTGTTGTCATTTGCAAGGATTTAATTGTCAAAATAGCTAAATGTCTTAAATGAAGGGTAATTCACCCAGAGTAAGCCTTGACTAAGTACTGCAATTTAGTCCAAGACTTAACTTAATCAGTGTCTGCAAAACCAGCCCAAAATTACATGACATGAGATTAAATGAAAAGGGTTCAATGAGACCCTTATAGAGGATTTGTGAACGTTTTTTTTTAAATTAATTTGTAATTAATCAGGACATAAATGCTTTAAAATCATTAATAAATAATGATTCAGCTAATAAAGAGACCAATGAATATTCATGTCTATAGAAACAAAGGTGTGTTTTCATTGGACATCACCTGCATTTATTTGTTGAGTTCTGTGTGTTCATATCAGCAACCTGAAGTTTCAGTTTGTACCACAAAATAAAACATTTACCTGTGTGATTTACTGTGCTTTAATGAAGACGATGTTAGTGTGAAATACTTGGTGTACTGGAATAATGTTTAATTATAAAATGCACAGTTTATAAAACTGTGTTTTATAAATTATAAAAATGTGTGTGTGTGTGTGTGTGTGTGTGTGTGTGTGCATCTCTTTTTTATATATTTCTGTTTACTACAGACCTGTTCCATATTTACACATTTGTTTTATGGCTGCTGGGGGGAGGCCTTGATTAGCATAGCAGCTATTCTACAATTAAACTGAGTCTAAAAGTGACATAAACATGCCATGAATGTAAAGCTCACAGTCCCGGCCTACTGTGGCTCCACAGAGCCAACTGGAACAGGCAGAGTGAGTCGAGCGGCTAAGCCGGCTGATGCTAAGTGTGATGCTAATGATGGTCGCTAATGGAGCCTGACAGCACAATCTGCTCTTCATTGTTGTCCCACCAGAGGTTGTGTGTTGCTCGGTCTGGTACAGAAGTGTACAGGGCTTGGAAGGATGTGTTTGTGTGTGTGTGTGTGTGTGTGTGTGTATGAGGGACAGGATCCCAACTGATCCACAGGCGAGGATTAGCTTAATTAGCACTCAACAGCAACTGTCAGAAACTGACCGCCCAATGATGTGAGCTTTAATTCAGGGGCGAGTCCCAGGGGCTCGGATGGGGGTGGGGGGACAGGTATTAAAGGGACATAATTGGACGTGACTGCTGGCTTTTGTGTGGTTTTCGTGTGTGTGTCAGCTGGGCCTGATGGCGGCCTGCAGGGCTGTTAATGTCGTCGCCAAATAAATCCATTTTACATGTTATTGTCGTGGACAGAGGACAACTGATAACACCAAACACAATACACTCCTCACACACCTCTCCAGTACTGCAGACTTTCACTGGGTTCCTGTTGTTCTCCATTAGATTTAAAACTCTGACGCTCATCTACAGAGCCAAAACTGGTCAAGCTCCTTCGTACAACTTGCCTCTAATCTGACAACGGACAACATCAGAACTGCTGAGACTGTCTTCACATGGAGATTGAAGACCCTCCTCTTCACTGAGCACTTAGAAGAACATCTACATCTTCATCTCATAAACTTCACAAAAGTTTTTGTGTATGTGATCTATGACGCATACATGTACGTCTAAACAAAAGTGTCCATGTAATTGTAAATGTAAATGTTAATTACTGAGTCTGACAGCAGGACCTGACGGAATTCAATTGAAATGCAGAATAATCCTGAATAATGCTAATGTGTTGTCACTGGTGTCAACTGGAAGTGTGCATGTGCATCTCATAGGACATTACAGTGTAGTGCCATTAGCCAAATAACATTAATTGATAATTAGAATGAATTAGCAGAGCCACTGTGAGCGTTTTTAATGTGCCAAGGTGGATGTTTCTCGCTTGATAGGGCTAATGAGACTTCATCAGCAATTAGGTGGTGTTTCCTTTAAAATTAAAGGACGTGTATCCCTCAGTTTTTGTGTTATTTTATTAGGTCTACTGATAACATTTTAAATTATGCCTCAAAAACCATAATGTATTTCTACATATAAGCATTCCAGCATCTTTTTTCGATTTAATAAATGAAACAAGGTGTTTTCTATTGCTGTCCCTTGAAGGCTGATGTATGTAATTTACCTCTGTTCCTATTGACTGATAAAGTAGTCTGACATTAAATGCTTCTTATAACTTTGGCATGAATGGGTGGGGTAAAGTGGCAATAGGATGGATAGACAGATATGTACAAATACTTTGTGACATAACAAAAACAGTGAAATCAAAACTAACTGTTTTTACTGTAGGTAAATGGGCTGTATGGACAAGGGAATGGATGGTATAATTTGAAACGGTTCTAAAAAAAAAGTGCGATAGGGTGAGTTGCCCTAATGTGGGACATTTTTTGTAGTTTAGACTTATGTAGTGTATTACAGTGTTAGGCCAACATTAAACTACAAAAAATGTCCCACATTAGGGCAACACATCCTATTTGATTTTACCTCATACTGGATCTTTAAAACCTGCCAGTAAAACAAGTTTACAGAGTGAGACACTATTCATTCACACCATTTCCCTCATTAAGAAACTAAGTAAACCCAGCTGGATTTATAAACTTGGATTCAGCCATTATTTGAGCATAAGGGTCAGCATATTTTGCTTTGAATTACCTTGTTGGTGAAAACCACTATTTTCTGCCTGCCAAACTGTCTTATCTTTGGCGTATTGAGTAGATTACATAAAAGGAATGAACAAATGTTTTACTGCAACAAGCTACAAAATACCTAAATATACAAGGTGCCTAGATAAAGGTGTTCCAACCACTCAGCATTCCACCAGTATACTGATCACCGCCTGATCATCTGGAATCATCTACACCTGTTTCTCCACTGATTCAGGCCTTACATTAGATGTGATTTGTTGTGCTTGAATGATTCATATGTAGGTCACTGTGTGGCTTCAGAAACAAAAACATTTCTCTGAAACTGGTCAGGTTCAGGGACTGGACTGAAAATGAGAGTCTCTGAAAGTCCTTCAGGAAGCCTAGAGAACTGTTACTCAAGATTACATTAAAAAGACAAGAAGTCTGGAAGCAAAGTATGAAGAAATGAGGGGTGCAGCAGGATATCTGTGTAGTATCTGTGCCCACCCTGTTAGATTACAACAGAAAATTCCCACCACTGTAGAGAATCATTGCATTGCATCTTACAGCCAGGTTTAGTATCAGTGAAGCTCAGATGGGCTTTGGGCCCAAATGCCATCAGCTAAGCTGTTCTCAGACCTGCTTTGGCCGGCCCTCCTGCCAGGCATCCCAAAACAATGTGGTCATTAAATGAGCAAACAGATTAGCACATGCTAACACACTGGGTGGGGGTTAGGCCCCTGCTAGCTCCCAGCAGGAACGGCTAATCAGCTAATACTGACTGAATACAGCAGCACATCTGGCCAGCCTCCTACATACAGTACACATAGCCCAGCTTTCACTTTCCACAGGAGTGTGCGTGTGCATGTGTGTTGTTAGCGTCTAAATGTAAAAGTACCATATTATTGTACTGCTGTCATTACAGAGCCTCGTATCTCGGATATAAAAAGGAAAAAAAGCTTTCTTAACTTTAAAGTATGTTAATTTATACTATTTCTATTACACAAAGTGTGAGACATAACTAGCATCATTTTCTTCCTCCAGGATGTATTTTGTTCTTCTGACTGTATTTTTGTTTTTTGCCTTACATTTCAAATTTTAGCGACAATCATAGCGACTGAGGACCTCTTTTGCATCAGAATTTTCAGACAAGTTACAAAATATCAAATTATAACAGTATATTTTTGCTAACGACCCCCAAAAAATACAACAAGTAAAACCTTGTATCTCAAGAGAAGCTTTAAAGGAGCAAAAAAAAAAAAAAGCCTTTTTTAATTTTAAGCCATTTTGAAGTGTTTCTACTGGTCTACTGGTATTTTCATTTCATGCAGAGAAATGAAAAACAATATTTTTTGTTTACACCGTCGCTGCAGTTTGCATAAATGTGCATGTAGATAAGAATACAACAAAATGTAAATGTGTTTTCTGTGTTTTCAGTTTTATGATGTTTTTAACCAGAATTGTTTAAATATGAGTCTCTTCGGGTGTATTTTCTTGAATTCAACATAAAACCATTTGATGCAGAATAACAATACACACCATCATGAAGTATAATTGAATGATCCATTATTTTCAGGGTCTCTCCAACTTTCCCAGGAGAAAAAGTGGTGACAGAAACATTTTTTTTTTATTAAAGGCTGTAATGAGAGAAAGCCTCTTAGCAGGAATCTGTGTTTGGTTTAGCTCTTCTCTGTCGGTGGTGTTTGCTGCTGGTGTTTGCTGTTTAAATCTCTCCTTTGTTGCATCTCCAGATCGTCCTAATTACGTCTTTGAACCGCCGATGTCCGGCTTTGTCCCTGTCTCAACCTCTCGTCTCCGAACATGCTGAGTCGCTAACCTCCGACTCTTTCCCACATCGGTGTGTAGACTGAATGCCTGGCTGGTTTTCTTACAAATCTTCTACTGAGAACAGTTTTCTCTGACAACTGACAGTCTCACAGTTATTTCTTCCCAGAGGAAAATTTTGCTGTTCACAGCAGTGTTTTCTTTGTCCGATCAGAAATAAATCATCTTCTTACTTGGAGATTATTGAAGTCTGGCTTGTTTCCCCCCTTTAGGAGAAATAAGAATCAGAATCAAAAAACTTAAGACAGAAGTTATTTTTGCTGTTCTCATCGGCTTCTCGGTTCTCTTTAACACCTTATGGATCTCAAACCTGTCTGATTTTGGTAGTCGAGACTTGACTTTGATCACTAAGACAAATTTCAGATGTTGTACAGGATCATTTCTAAGACAACCAAGTTTTCTTTTGGATCTTTTGGTTTATCTTAAGATCTTATTATCTGAGACAGATAAAGATCAGAGCAGTGAGAGAAAATAAAGAACATTTTAAGATCTTACATTGGAATCGGGATGAGATTAGAGGAAGGTTCTTTCTCAAGGGCTGAATTTAAGAAGTATGAGAAAATGGTCAGAATCTCATACTGATGTTAAACCGTGCTCAGTTATGTCTAAGAGAAACAGGATGGATCGAGAACAGATCACACACTAGTTTCTCACTAATCTGGCAAGATGCTCAGACATCAACAGTATGAAGCTTTCGACTCACGATATTGGTCAAATTTAACATACACTACGTGTTATCCAGATTTTTACCCAACGTGCTCAAGGTTGAGTGTTAATCACTAATTTAATGGATGAAGCTTTCTGATAGCCCCATTCCTAAGATGCAGCACTTTGCAAAAGTCTTGAAAGTCATGTTTTATTTTGAGGTGTCTAGACAAGGTGCCTAGATAAAGGCTTTCCGAAGGTGCTCACAAGTGCACAGTACTGTATGCCAAGCAATATCCTTAGATAGCTCCCAGGCTAGACATGCTAAAGGACAACTGTTATTTTTTAATAAACATAAAAGCTATATGGCCACTGCGCCAGGGCCCATATGATTTCTTTAGCCAAGGCCCTCCCAGCAAGATTCTCTTCAGCTTTAAGAGCCTCATTAAGATGATCTGGAGCGGCTCTGAGCGTGGACTGAAAGGGAGATCATATCGGACCCACCACAGTACAGAGAAACCTCCCCGCGGATGAACAAACATTGCTACAAATGACCCGAGCCATTGGCACAATGCTAGTGTGAATGGAGCCAAATTAGCTGGAGGCTAACGACAATTTGGCAACACCTGTATTAGTGTGTTAGCACGGCGGGGAGCTAGGCCGGACAAGCTCTAATCCGTATAAGCCTACAGGGCCCGTCCCACCAAAGGAATATTTGCATATTCCCAATTTATTGCTTGATAAGGAAGAACCTGGCGGCAGAAGGTTTCCAGGGATTGAAGCTAATGTCATTCCTCCACACTCCCTCTCTCTCTCTCTTACTGCCTGGGTGGCTGGGTGATTATCCCTGGCTGATGTTAGCGAGTGTGAGGGCCGTGTATGTGTTAGGGATTAGCAGGCATTAGTATCTGGGTGAGCTACAGCATCCCTACAATCGGGCCTAATTTGAGGGGTGGAGAAAACGGGGAAGCTGTTAGGTCAGGCTGTGTTTGCACAGGAGTTCTGGTGTTTCACTATGCATTCTCTCCTGCTTCTCCCTTTGTGGAGGAGACATGGAGGAGAAGAAGAATGGAGGGACAGGGTGGACCTTGTGTGCTCACAAAACTAATCTTATTCCCGAACAAAACAAACGGATCAAAGATAAAGATGTAGAGTCTCGAGTGCTAGCCGAGGGGAGTTTACATCAGAGCCAAAGAGCGACACTGGAGACTGGAATGCAGCGGAATGCAGAAGACCACACTCATCTTCACTTAGAACTACAGAACTCATGCAGTCCTGTACAAATGTGTTAAATATTTTGCCTAAATAGTCCAGACTCCACACATGAACTTACAGAATTACTACCAAGCAGTTAAAGAGACAATGCAGAGTGGTGAGCACAGGAGAGATGAAATACAGGGGGTCCTTGAGTTACGACACAGATCCGTTCCTACAACAGTGACGTAACCCGAAACACACCCTACCCCTCCCTTCCTAACACAGTTGTAAAATCATAATTTAGAACATAAAAACACAGCTAAGCCAAAGAAAAAGGAAAAGGACATGAATATTATGGACTTGTACACCATACCTTAGTAACAGAAAAAACTACAAAAAATTAATGGAAAAACACTTGCGCTTTTAACAGTCCAAAAGGTGTAGGTAAGAGTACTGGGGGATGCCAACTCCCTCACTTATACGCCACGTTACTGCGTTACTGCGTATTCTGCGTATACTGCATATACTGCATATTCCTCTGCCATGTCGATCCAAACTTGTTTGTCCACGTAGTTCGTAGGTACGACACTAACAGCGTAAGCCAAAACATTCACGTCTCACATTTTTACATTTTTATGGGAGTGAGCGCTGTAAACTCAAAACAATGCATGTCAAGACTGTCATAACCTGAGGACCCCCTGTATGTAAATGTCAGTGTATAATTTAGCAGTAATATTGCACGTTAATGTGTGCTGAACAGTCTTATAGCAGTGGGGTAGAAGCTGTCAGTGAAGTGTGTATGGAGAATCCTGAGACACTCAGCAGAAGGCAAAACGGAGAAAAGCGTCATTGTGGGGTGATCAGAGTCCTTCATGATGCACAGTCTACAGCTGGACTACAGAGAGCATTCTGGGGTGGTATAGACATTTAGATCAGAAGTCCCTACAGAGGATAATAAGGACAGCATAGAGGTCTCTCTCCCCTCTGACATGGACATTTACATCACACACTGCGTCTTCAAAGCCACCGACATTGTGGACGAGCTTACACACCCTGCACACACTCTTTTACTGACAGAAGGTTTCATAGAATCCAGGCTTCACTGCCAGGATGAGGAGCAGTTTCTACCTCTCTCTCTCACACACACACACACACACACACACACACACACACACACACACACACACACACACACACACACCCAC
>JBBIGA010149916.1:0-11158 GCA_037576975.1 Alestes dentex | reverse complement strand
ACTGTAGGAAGGGAAGAGGCACCAAATTCCAGCTATGTATAATAATAATAATAATAATAATAATAATAATAATAATACATAAGAAGAACAATAGTGAGTATATTTCTAATAATAATGAGTATATTTCTCAGCTGTGATTGACAACGATGTCAGGTATATTAACAGCAGCTGCGGTGTGTGATGGAGAATGTTATCAAGGGAAAGGTTCTTCCTCTTGTTTATGGATGAGAGAGCAGAGAGAGGCTTTTCTCAGAAGTCTGCTCTTATCTACCAGCACTGCTACTGACAGGGATCTCCCAGCAAACATGGTCTTCCATCTCACTACTCATTCTGTACGGCAACCGTTAGGAATGTAACAATACATTCATTTCACATTGCTTCAATTTACAACACTACGCTCATGAATTGATACAATATCGTAAACAAAATTTGAAAGAGTAAAGAGTGCTGAAACGGTGAGGGAGGAGGTGTGGAATGCTTGTGTAGGTTCAGTTATCACTACATCTGTTACCACATCTGTTAACTTGACTAACAGTAACAAGGTGATCTCGATTGAGACCAGTTGTACCGCTGAAAAACACAGGAATGGCATATCTGGAAGGTGGGAGTGTTTGAAAGTTCACAAACTGCTTTATTTTTTTCCCCTCTATTGGGGTGTAGCATTTGGCTAATATTGTAGAGCTAATATTACTGCTTGGCACCCCTACTGCAGTCCAATAGCTACCATTTTTCTACATTTTCATCATGTTTACAAGGCTAAAACTTCCCAAATATATTGTGAAAGTGGTATGCATCAATGCAAAGGTCATGCCATTGTCAGACTTTGTACTAAGCAACCCCAAAGACCTCTGCTGCAGAATTTTCTTTTTTTTTCTTTCTGTACAGTACATAAATCTTATAAAAATAAACATATTAATCTTTTGTTCAGCTGTCTAATGTAAAGAAGAGAGCTCAAGTCCCCAGAGTTCCCACCCCTCTACAGTCATACCAAATTTCCTCATACTTCAACCAGTTGCTGCGACCAGTAATCCTTCTTATATTTGGTCAGGGCAAATTTGCTGCAAGTTGTGCAATGGTCAAGTTCCGTGTGCTGAATGCACTCTTGAGTCTTGTGGCTACCAACGCAGCATAGTTGTCGCTTTCTCTTGTAGGATTTGAGGCCACTAGAGAACAAACACATAATAAGGAGAAGGTTTGTGCACGAAAATATGGACTGTGTCCGTGTCTTTCAACTTAATACTGGAGACCGTCTCTTTCTTTGTCTCTGTTTCTCTACAGAACATGTGGAACGAGTGCAGAACAAATAGGTATGGGACGGGTGGAACAAGGGGAGAATGTCAACGAGTTAATCAAGAGCAGATGGCGTCATACTTTCAAATGAAATAAATGAATCCATAATGGGTTGCCAGATTTACTTTTCACTCAGCCAGCGACACTGAAAGCGTTGGATTGACTGATGGGAATCTGACGAAGTATGTTCGAGGCTGTTGTTGACATTTTTTGTTTTCCATTTCAGGTTTCCTTTCTTTTATCATGCGTTTCAGTCTTATCGATGAAGGTGCGAGCCAGAGACAGTTTCCCACGCTCAGTTACACGGTGCCAAGCACACGCTGTCTCTGGCCGCTCAGTGGAGCAGGCCTAGCCATTTATGGCAGCAGGGCTGCATTTTTGACTATCGTGTCCTCGGAGCAAATCTCGAGGGAAAGAAGAGAGTGTTGTCTGGCAGCTCAGATGAAGTGTGTTTGGTGCTGTGAAGGCCTGGACAGACGGCAGTAGATGGCAGATAATAGGAGAAACACAAGGCTATTTCGGGTGCTGTCGCTAGCTGGGACAAGGGGAGGGAAGTAGTTGGTTGAGGTGGGTGGGGAGGGGTGATGAGGGTTTGGCTGAGAGAGTTCAAAGACAACACAGAGGTCAGTGGCGAGCATGGGAAAAATGAACCTGGCTGCAGAAGGCATCCAGAGCTGATAACTAGATTGTGAGTTATGGAGTGAGCTAGCATTCGCAGGCATTTTTGAATTGTACCGTGACTTATCTTTGTAAAAACCAGACTCTGATCTTCTATTTTTCTTGTTTCTTGGTGCAAAATCTCATCACCACATCGTTTAAATTCACTGGATTTTCTGCAGAAATAAGCTGTGCTTTAAGGTGTGGTGTGCGCATCGTACTACGCGTTGCAAAGATTTTGAAACCTCATCAATAGAGCCATAAAAACTATGAATGATCTCTAATGCACACACCTGTACTGGGCAATTTGGCCTGGTCCCAGCTTTTGTGTAATTATATAATGATATAATTATTTAATTACATGGTTATTGGTGGGTTTAGGTTATAGTGGGGCAGACTGTGATAATGGAAATTGCTCATCACTGTCCATCAGCCTTGAGTTCTAACTAGCAGTACTCTGGCAGAGCTGAACGATTCATCGCTTTTATATTGAAATCGCAAGCTTAGAGTTAAAAACCTGCAGTTTAAAATATGTCCTATATTCTAATATGTGTTTTAAGTGTGCGGTAGGATGCTTCATGCAGTTGTTGGCTTGAATGTTCACCTTTATGAATATGAAACGGACCTTCAGTTGGACATCTGGTTGAGTAATTGCATAATTTCAGACTTCATTTGAATGGACAGTGTGACAATATTAGGTTAGTGCATCCCATTATGTGCACTGAACATAAAAATACATTTTTTGATAGCGTTTTCAGTGTGGCTCTATAGGCAGTTTCTGCCTGTTCCAACTTATCAAACCTCGGTAAAACAAACTCTGTATCATGAAAATCTCTTCAGGTATCCTGGTCATGGATGTATAAAGAAGTTCTTGAATACCTAAAATTCTAGATTCAATCTAGAAGCTCTAAATAATAAGAGTACATGGGCAAGACACCTAATTTTTACACTCACCTACTCACCACAACTACGAGTAAAAAAATGGCCTCCTGAAAAAGGTCTGCCAAATGTGTAATTGTAATATAAATGTAGAAGTGAATCTTATCAGCTATAAACCATGTTTACAGTAAACTCCCGAAATTCGCGGGGGTTACGTTCCGAGAGAACCCGCAAATTGTGAAAAACCATGAATTTCTGACGTGGTAAAAATGGCTGTAAATGGCTGTTTTTTTATAGTGTAAACCCTAAATATGCCCCCAAATATCCAAAACACTTTAATTTCATTTTAAACTCAGCTTAATACATGACCTTTAAAAAATGTAAAGGTAAACTCGAGATAGCTCCATGCGGGAAACTGTTCTGATGCGGGAATGCCAATCAGCAGCAAGAAGAAATGAATAACGCTCTCGGATTGGCTACTTTCAAACCTCCCGCCTCCGAGTACAGCGGTAGTTCACCATCCCAAGACGCATGCAGTTGCTTTGTGTTCTCTACACAGTACTAAACAATGTATGCAGTTATATTTTATCTGGAAAACTGGATGAATTTACGTTAATATTTCTGTTACAAAATGAGTAAATTCTATTTTTCTTAATCATTTAGTAATGAAATGCAAACGCAGAGGTTGTTTGCGGTTTCCGCGAACAATTAGTAGTTCATTCCTAAGACAAAAATAGTATAGAGTGACACTGTACTATGAATCGTATCATGAATACTATTATTGTCCATTTCTTCGTGACTTATGCCAGGCACATCTAAACACCAGAGTGTCTTAATCTGAAGTACCTGCACAGATCAAACCAAGATAAAGTGTCTTAACAAACAGCTGATCAGATGTGTGGACTAGTCTGGCTAGCTGCATCCAGGCCTCAGCAGAAACTTCCTCACACCTGGTAAAACATGTCATCTCTGCCATGTCTTGGCTGTGTATTTATTTATCCTTTTGATTTCCGCCCCCCAGGTTTTTTTGTCCCAGTTCAGTCATGGCAGCCGATTGACGTTTTGCCAGTCCCCATTCACAAGTTTAAGAAGTGCTTATGTTTACATTAGTTGAAAATCAAACATGTTAAAACACACACACAAACAAAGAGCTTACCGCATGGCTTTGTTGAGGCGGGGTTATGTGGCTCCATGTCGGGCATGTTCACAGCTTTGTCTCGGGGCTCGCATGCAAATCTTTGGCAGGAATCCATGGAGTGAGGCAAAGACCAGCAGAAGTGAGATGTGAGAGGTGAAGGCGGGTTGAAATCAGTGAACTTTAAGTGCATTCCACTGACTGACTGAAGAGATAACACACACACACACACACGCACACACACTTTAGGCCTGTCAGTATCGAGTAAAAATTATTTTTAGATTAGAGTAATGTCTTGTGGTTTAATTCATTGTTTTATAAGGCCGTTGTTATTATTTTTTTTTAAACGGGCATCACTAAATAATAACTCGCAGATCAGATAATGATCCACTTCTTAAATCCAAACTGGATTTAATACTTATTCCCGCTCTGCGTAAACATACGTAACTCTGTAAAGAAGAATTTTACGTAAACTGAATGCTATTGGAGGAGCCTACTGGCCTGCTAGCTGTTCATAATAGACCAAGTTAAACAACAGTTTTTTTTTTTTTACTTCATAATCCCAACCACTTGTAACAGCATAACAAGCCTGAACGTGAAACTGCAAACTCTTTGTAATTACTTGAGATTCTTGGGATCCTGCTGGTGTGGGTTTGCTCTATTTTAGTGAAGTGCTCGTAGCACCCCGCGTATCGTTCACATTCTCTATCTGGATTAATCACAAATGTATAGTTTACAAATTTATAATTTGTAATATCTACAGGCTGCCATGTTAGTCTTATCCCAAGTATTTGAAAGGTTATGCATGGATTTGACATTTGTCCCGTTTGCTCAGTTAAGTCCACTTTTATTTCTTGACTACGTTATTTATTCGGCGAACAGTCAATGTAATCAAAAGATCACTTTATTACTAATATGTATCACAAAGTATTAGGATAGCAACTGTCAGTTAAAAGAGGTAAATGGATGATCAGAAATGGTAAATGTACCTATGTGAGGGACGATATGAATTTGTGTTTGGATGTTTCGGGGATGAGCGAGGCTGTCAGTCGTTTGTTGATGGCGAGGACCATTTTCACGCTGGAAATTCCGTGGAGTCGTGCAGGAGAGGACCGAGGGTGCGAAAGTGACAAGTAGGTGCTGCGAGGAGGTGCTTCAGCTGCGCAAGAGGAGATAATGGCATTCACACACACATACGCTTTCTCTCTCATACCCGCTACCTTCCTCCGGCCTCTTCCCTCGCTCACTCAGTCACTGAAGGCAGATCTTCGAAAACGTAGGAATTGTGAACCAAATTCTTTGGTCATGACTTAAAATTAGTGGGTGTGGAACTAAAGATTGTACCACCACCGGTTACTGGAAACGGGCCAACATCTGCAGAAAATGTCGTGTCAGATGTAGGAAGGAAAAAAAAAAAAGATCTGATCCATCTGATCCGTGCTTCGCTTAACATTGTTGGCATCATTCACCCATTGGTCAGTACTCAAGATTTCAACATGGGTGTGAGAAAAGAGGTACACTAAATGGACAAAAGTATTGGGACACACCTGTTTTCCAGGGTTTGGGCTAGGTCTTTAACGGTCTTAATGCTTCAGCAGACCACGACTTTTTGGACAACACCATGCGTCCAACTGTGTGGACACAGTTTGGGGAAGAACCTTTTCTATTCCAGTATGTCTGTGTCCTCAGTGCACAAAGACATGGTCCATAAAGACGTGGCTGGATGAGTTCGGTGTGGAAGAACTTGACTGGTCCACACAGAGTCCTGACCTCAACCCCATCCAGCACCTTTGGGATGAACTAGAACAGAGATTGATCTCGTCCAACATCAATGTCTGACCTCATGGGTGCTCATTATGGGTCAACTCCAATTTAAAGGTTTTGTGTTTGAATGCTATGTCATGAAAGCCACTGTTGGTGTAATGCTCAGGCTTCCTAATGCTTTTGTCCATATAGTGTATCATGCCATTTACACTCACACTAAGTGTGACACTGGTCCTTGTCTGACAGTTTTGTGTGTTTTTAATGAATTACAGGAAAAAGTTGAAACTTACACACGAACAATAAACAGGTGTCAGTAGAGATGGGGAAGCAAAGACACACCTTTTCGCCTTGCATTTTTGTGCCAAGAACTTGTATTTGTTTTCACGATTCCACGTTTTGGCTAAATAACCCCAGAAGGTGATAACTAGATATCTGCACAGGTCTGAAATTGATATCCATGCCTGACTCATACCCGCGGCTTTGAGACCTGACATGACCTGTCCAGACTCCTGCTGCTGCTGAAACCTAAACCTGACCTAAAACTGTTCCTGTAGCACACAGAGGTAGATCATCACGGAAGTAATGTTTGAGAGCTTCACTAAGAGTTTGAGTTGAATGAATGAAAATTAATTCTGCTTTTACAGATCTGCAGAGGTAAAATAAGAAGACAGAATTCACTGAGCCTGGTGATGTACACTATATGGACAAAAGTATTGGGACGCTGACAATTATACCAACAGGGATTTTAATGAAACTGCATTCAAATACTTAGATTTTGCAGCTAGAACAGCTTCCACTCTTCTTGGAAGGCTTTCCACAAGAGTTTTTGTAGGAATTTGTGGGCATTCGTTCTGTGGAGCATTTATGAGGTCAGACACTGATGTTGGGCGAGAAGGCCTGGCTCACAATCTCTGTTCCAGTTCATCCCAAAGGTGTTGGATGGGGTTGAGGTCAGGATTCTGTGTGGGCCAGTCAAGTTCTTCCACACGGAACTCATCCAGCCGTGTATTTATGGAGCTCGCTTTGTGCACTGGCACACAGTCATGCTGGAATAGAAAAGGTTCTTCCCGAAACTGGGTCCACAAAGTGAGATGCATGGTTTTGTCCAGAATGTCTTGGTCTGCTGGAAGTAAGGGGCCTAGCCCAAACCCTGAAGAACAGGGGTGTCCCAATACTTGTGTAAAATCAGCCCGAAACCAACACAAACCCAATGTGTTGTCAGGCACCATGAGGCTCAGGTAGCAGGCCTGTAGCGCTGATGGACGATCCGAGCCGAATGTCATCATCCTCTTGTATAATCTGACTTGCAGCACATTTGGATGTAACAGATATTGCACGCACCTGAAAACCATTTGGGGATAATCCACGCTATTGCAAACACAAAAATGCACCGAGTCACCCTGGTGCATGTAAACGTTTGAGCTACTAATTTGGTAAGTTCATTAATAGCATTGTGAATCAAACCAAGTGAAAGAGTTGCTGAAACCATAAGAGACTGGTTGAAATTATTATAGGAATACACTGAATGATGCATCTTGGACAGGAAATGATATACAAATGATAGTTGAATGTATTCCTCTCAGGTGGATGTAAACTTTTGGGCATGACTGTATTGCACATATTGTATTGTATTGTATTGTACGGCGCGATCTTAATCTCATGCAGTGTGACTTACAATTAATCTGTACGGCCACTGTTATCACATAGTATACACCAGACTTTACAAGCAGTTTCTTATCCAACTCTTTCACTCTTTCTTTCTTCTGTTCTCAGGCAGCAGCTCCGCTTCTCTCTCTCTCTCTCTCTCTCTCTGTCTCTCTCTCTCTCTCGTTGTTGTTACCTGATACCGGTGAGAGCCATGATGACCTTAAGTCAGACAAAGCGTTTCAGAAGTGCTGAAATGTAGCCAGGCCCTCCAGAGATTTCATTCTGCATGAGAGTCGTTCTAAAAGCAGATACCCCCGCCCCTCCCCTCCAACCACATCACCTTTACCCACCCAGCTCTCAGATCCCTGTTCCACATTCTTTTCCACTGGGAAAAAGAAGAACGCGCTGCACACACAAAAGACCTCAAAGGCGGATTGAATTGACATAGATCCTCTAAAACACTTAACCCTATCTTATCTAATGCAGAGGTACATTTAGAAACTCTTAGAAACATTTCGAAAATCTGTCTCCGGAGTAACCGGGTGGGAGTTTGCCATAATAAGGTAAATCTGCATGCGGAGTCGGATCCCGCTGTGAGAGCAGGAGCACACACATTCCGTACGTCGCTTCAGGCGTATTACTGATTCGTTTCTTTACACCAGAAATAAGTGATTATGTTCATGTGATTGCAAATTCACAGTGGCATTGTGCAACACAAAATAAACGTGAATTTCTGAATGCATTTATTACATGGTGCTCTGCGATGAGCAAATCAAGCCGTTAATGGAAAAGAGCAGATACACACTGGTGCTCTTATGATGCACATTTATTACGCTAGGCATTTTAGCATAGTGTAATAAACGTGCAACATAAACGCAGCGAAGTGACATCTTACTGATTTTAAACACGGCAGTAAGCAATAAGTAAGGCCCTATCGTTTCCACTGATTGACACTTCTGGGATACGAACTAAGAAAAGTGTGGGATTTTTTTTCAATTCTAAACTGTGGTCATTAGTCTGCATTTCAGGGTTGTACCATTATAATACGTGTTTATTGTCATGACATGTTGCTGCGTGTAATTTCCTGTGTGGAGTTGTTCGAGCGTGATAGACTTCGTTTAGATGTTCATATTAAGTGATAATTCAACTAAAATCCAAGTAGTTTTATAAAAAAGATCATTATCAGGTTTCAGTACTGCTATGGGGAAAATGGTTTCTTGACATCTCTTATAAATGGAACTTAGCTTGGTCATACAGTTCAAGTAAAAAAAAAAAATTGACGAAGCACTACGGCTTTCACCTTCATTTGAATGAGTAATCGAGGTGATTTGAGCTTAGAGAGTGTTTTGATGATGAATCAGTGTTATCTTGTTTATAACATCAAATCTATACTTTTACTTCATGATTTTTTGCAACAAACACACTGGTAAGTGGGATCCTGCTGGTGTGGGTTTCCCCTTTTTCAACAGTGCTCAAAATATTTGGTGCTCTCAGGCTCAGTCTGCTCAACAACCTTTAAACAGACCCTCACGGGCCACGTTTATCATTCCGATTGCAGTATTTTTATATTATACTGTTGTGTTGTATAGTTTCTATTGGTTATGCTGTTCTTACCTCTTTTGTTCTGTCCACTTACTGCCATAACAATGCAAATTTCCTACTTGCGGGACTGATAAGGAGTTATCTTATCCTATCTTATCTTAATCACTAAATGGATTCATTTTATTCCATTCATTTTATTCATAAAGTTTTACTTGAGTAATCGTGACCGCCCTATGTATATATACAGTATATAGAACCATTATGTAAGGTTCTTCGGTCTAAAAATAGATCTTTCGAGAATAATCTGTTGAAAGACTCTTTAAGAACCAAAACTCGTATTCTGGTGAGGTGCTTACAGATCTTTCCTGAAGGATCAGACGGTTCAACAGAGCAAAAGTTATCCAGCTTACAACCCAGAGGTCGCGCTTTTCCTCAACAATAACCCCTCGTGTAACTGAGCTTAGAGCAAGTGCTGGTGCTCTGCCAGTGTTTATTTTCACAACCCGGCGGACGGACTTCGGGAACACATGAGCGAGGCCTTCAAGTCAGCTTACAAAGTCCGGCTTTTAAAACCATTACGAGGTTGAATTGCTCAGCGGCCGCCTAGATTACGTTTTCAGGCAATCTGGGAAAGCAAGCGGACCTCTCGGAATACTCGAACGGTCCGAAAGACGTCGTTAGAGCATGTCAAAGGTGATATAAGCTACAACACGTTTCACCTGCGCGTGTGTTGATAGCACTTTGAGTCAGCACCAACTGCTAAGGGAAGTGTGCGGGCGACGCAGAGTGGATCACACGTGAACCAGCTAAACGTGTGATGAGTGTGAGTGTGAGAGAGAGAGAGAGAGAGAGAGAGAGAGAGAGAGAGAGAGTTCAAACAAGGTGCTTGAAGCACATAAAAGTGGTGCCAGATTTTTTTTTTTTTTTTTTTTGTAGGAGAATACACCCTTAAAAATAAAGGTGATGCCAGGTTTGGTTCCCTTAAAGAGCTTCATGGTTGATGTGGTTTTTTTTTTTAGTTGGTTCTTCTATGTTGGCTTTCTAAAGAAGACATTCTGACACTTCAGTTTTCCCCGGCAGCTTCCAGCTGACGTGCAGTTGAAGTTATTCAGTGACCTTGTTGACCTGGTCATCCACTATTGTGGGCGCTGGTGCTTTACAGGGATTAGATGTCATCCATGGGGATGACAGTTTGACTGGGA
Source organism: Alestes dentex (assembly GCA_037576975.1). Lineage (NCBI taxonomy): Eukaryota > Metazoa > Chordata > Actinopteri > Characiformes > Alestidae > Alestes > Alestes dentex. The sequence goes on along the minus strand of JBBIGA010149916.1, from coordinate 1,042 downwards.
CGAGCCCAAGTCAGACGACTTCCTGCTGTGTGTGTGCGTGTGGGGGGGGGGGTTTGTCTGTTGAGTTTGACTGTGTTCTAATCTTCGTTAACGGGACCAACTGCGTTCAAAATAGACAGATAAGGGTGACAATGATTGTTGCTCAGTTGACTGCTCACTCACAGTCAAGTAAGAATATTAGGCTATTGTAGTCTGGTGGTCCTATAGAACAGCGGCCCCCAACCTTTTTTTGTGCCACGGACCGGTTTCATGTAAAACAATATTTTCACGACCCGGTACAGATACAGCTGAAAACAAAGTGCGTTTATTATTTCACTCCTTTTTGTTAGCTTGTGGGCTAAATGTTTCATGTACTGTATCACATGACTGAAACGAGCATTTGTTTTTTTGGTTTTTTTTTTTTCAAAATAAAAGATCTTTCAGACTCCGATAATCAATGCAATGTTTTATTCTATATTCGGTACCAAATGTCTCAGGGACCGATACCGTTGTGGTTGGGGACCTCTGATATGGAATGTTTATTGATGTTGATGTGTCTTGATTAGATTTGACCTCACAGTAGACAGCTTTACTGACGTGATTTTTCTTTGTTTTGGTTTCACTGCTGACCAGCGTCTTATTTTATCTCCTACAGAGGTCCTACACGTTGATAGTGGAGGCCATGGACTTCAATAATGATACCGCTGGCGAAAGTAAGTTATTTGTTTATTTATTCATTTACAGATTCACTGTCCACTTTTGTGTTTTTTCTTTTGCTTTTCTAGCCATTCATACTTTTGCACAGTTCCAGTTCCGTCCTTTTTTGTTCAGTGTTATACTGACGTCTCCTTGGAAGAGCTTCTCGTCTTACCTCTGGGAGCTGGCTTCATTAAGTTAAAGAAGTAACTCCATTCTAAATACTATGGAAATGTTCCTAAAGATGTTCCCAATCTTACTGATCATTACTGATAATTACTTTTGTCCTCTAAATGGTGCTAAATCACTCATTACTGTAACATCTTATGTGCAATATTACCACTTATACTCTTATTATGGTGTTTCT
>JBBIGA010149898.1:0-18853 GCA_037576975.1 Alestes dentex | reverse complement strand
CGGAACCCAAAAGACGAAAATACAGAAGTTCCGGAACTGCGTTCCGCTGCGTTCCGGCCCACTTCAAGCACTGATCAGGGTGAGAAACAAATCTCTGGGGGTCAGACGAAGAAACATCTCAGTATTATACTCTCCCAGATCTACAGAAACAAGGAAACCTTCCGCAGTCCACTGAATGACTAATTAATAAAACAAAAAAATAAAGAAGAAAGAGGAGATTGTAGAAAATGAGACGTCTGGTATCCCAACAGTCTAGAAAACGGCCGTTCTCCAGATCCGAGACTGTGCTACTCTATGACATTTACATTTGCATATTTAGTCAAGCAGAATCTGTGACATGTTTCAAAAGAAGAATAAGTAATCAAACGCTTCACTGATGCTGAACTTATGGGGCAGTTGGAAACTGCGCAACACTGGCGCAAATACTGAGGGGTATTTTGTACCTATATATATACAGTATATATGTGTATATGTATAGTATACAAAAGTCTTCAGCACCTTTATTGTTTATAGCCATTTTTCTCAGTGTATGATAAAATGTCTTTCTGCCAGCAAAGTTAACATTAGAATAAAAGCTGACAAACCAGAAAGCAGTAAAAAGTTTCAAGATTAGTTTGGTTTGTATAAAAGTAGTTGATATTGTGTGAGCTATAGTTTCATTTACTATATTTAGCATCTACTTTTTAAACATTATTTTCACAGGTGCATATATATATATATATATATATTGCCTGAGACTACTATATTTATATAATATATATTTGGTGCCTAAAATGTGTGTGTTTGAAAACATGAATACATTTGAATGAATCAAATTCCATGTATTACAGTGTAGATACTGAGTAATGAGTCCAAAGTTTAATAAATAAATCATAAACCTCCTGTTTCTCCATTAAACTCTTCAGTAAATCATGTGTTGTAGATCGGTTATATTTTCTTGTATTATTTACACACTGTTTTGAATGATATACAAAATATTAAATAGATTTCTGTATTTCCTGCAGCAATTTAGTAATTCTGCATACGTTTTACTCAGAAAGCTGCAAGATTCGTTGCACTGGGTTTGCACAGACTCGCTGTTTGGTGGACAGCAGGTTCTCTCTCGCCGACTGCTCTTGCAGTAATAAGTAAGTGGGAAGGCGGCTGTTTTTTTCTGTGCACTATACAGTCGTCGGTCTGTGCACACCATGCTTTGTCCAAACACAATGATCTGGGACCTGTTTGGGCCAGTTTGTCCGGGTGGGGCTCCACCACAGTGCGCTGACCACAAAGCTCCTGCTATGCAGCTTGGCAAAGACGTCCAACTCGAATGGAAGAAAACACCCCAGCACCCCACCGGCATCTGGCCTGCTGTTCTGGACAGTAGAAAACTTCCACCCTTGTCATTCGTTCTTTCTTTATTTTTACGACTCATTCTCGGGAACATCTGAGCTCGTTAAAAGTTTAGTCTGGTTTTTGTCCGTCTCTAAACTTTCCTTTCTTAAGTGAGGAGTCACAGTGGGGTGCCCTGGGGCTGCTGGGGACATTCTTCTACTTATTCTTCCCCTGGAGCCCACTCCCACCGAGCTGCTGGAGGTGTCTGGCTGTGTGAGACTATGTGTTTCCTTCACTCTGGGTTTCCAGTTCTGTCTTTCTCTCAGTTTTGTCTCCTGTTATCTCTCTTTCTGCTGTTTCCTTCTGTCTTAATCTCCAGTGTCCTGTTCAGTCTATTTTCCCCAAATGAGCCCCTTTAATTGCAGCCTTAGTATCTGTTTATTAATCAAAAGGCTTCTTTCAGTAACTCCTGCAGTTTAAAGGTTAACGGCCCCGACCGGTGACGAGTGAACTGATTGTAAAAGAACTTCATGCAACCCTTAAGAAATTTGTTCTTGAGGCAGGCAATAAGGCTGTGTGCCGATTTCTCATGAGAAACACTTAAAGCTTTTTGGTAATGTAATGCTTTCATTTGACCGAAATGTTCAGTGGGTGAACTCATCTCCCAGCAGCTCCTGATCCTGGAAAAGTCCCTGATCTGAAGTAAAATCAGCCAGTTCCTGAGTTTCTGTGGGGTTGGAACAGGCCTGTTCGGCTCCATCTGATAGTGTTTCTGAAGAAACTCCTGGCAGCTCTTCTGACTAGAAACAAAATTCTGAGCATGGAACTCTCCAGAGGAACCCAGAATAATGAATTAACAAAACAAACAGACAAACACAGACTGAGACCAGATAAGAGAAATATAGAGACAAAGAAGAGAAGAAGAGAGGAGAGAAGAGAAGAGAAGAGAAGAGAAGAGAAGAGAAGAGAAGATGAGGGGATAGGAGAGGAGAGGAGAGAAGAGGAGAGATCAGAAAAGTTAAGAAGAAGAGATTAGAAGGGAGAGAGTAGAAGGGAGAGGAGAGTAGATAAGAAAGGAGAAGATCAGATATGAGAAAAGAAAACAAGAGAAAAAAAGAGAAGATAGGAAAGGAAAATAAAGGATAAGAGAAACGAAAAGAGAAGAAAACTGACAAGAAGACTAGAACAAATGAAGAGAAATAAAGAGAGTAGTAGAGAAGGAAAGAAAAGTGAGAAGATGAAATGAGAAGACAAAAAAAGGGGATGGGGAGTGGAGGAAGTACAATCAAAGAGAGAAGATAAAGGAGAAGAAAAAGAAGAGAAAGAGAGGAAAGGAGACATGAGAAAACAATGCTTCTCTTCTGTTCTGTCCTCTTGTTTTCTTTTTTTCTTTTCCCCCATCTTCTCCTTTCTTATCTTCTCTCCTCTCCCTAAAACTGAATCCCCCCATCTGATCTCTTCTCTTCTCTTCTCTTCTCTTCTCTGTAGTGTAGCAAAGACAACCAAAGAGAGAAGATACAAGAGGAGAAGAAAAGGAAGAGAGAAAGAAAGGCGACAAGAAGAAACAATGCTGCAACTCCTGTTCTCTTCTCTTCTCTTCTCTTCTCTTCTCTTCTCGTCTCTTCTCTTCTCTTCTCTTCTTTCCTCTCTTCTTCTCTTCTTTGTCCCTATATTTCTCTTATCTGGTCTCAGTCTGTGTTTGTCTGTTTGTTTTGTTAATTCATTATTGTGGGCTCCTCTGGAGAGTTCCATGCTCAGTGCTGTAATTTTGTTTCTAGTCAGAGCTGCCAGGAGAGTTTCTTCAGACACACTATCAGATGGAGCCGAACAGGCCTGTTCCAACCCCACAGAAACTCAGGAACTGGCTGGTTTTACCCAGGAACTGTTGGGAGGGGAGTTTACCCACCCCACAGTTCTTTGATCTGTTCAGTGGTCGGCTCTAACTGGTGACCAGTTGAGTGGTAGTTACCAGCCTAATCTAACATTCCTGGCTGTAGAAGCTCCTGGATCAAGTGTGTTGGATTAAACAGAAGAGCAGGAAGCCCGTCATTAAAGAAATGCAAGAAATGTCATTAGGAGCGAGTTTCTGTGGCTCGGTCTGTGCTCTCTCAGAGCAGGGTGGGTTCCGAAACCACATCTCTCTCTCTCTCTGTAATCACAGCCCAGACTACACACTGTGGGGGAATGTTTAGAGGACACTGCGGGGACGCCGTTAGGACATTGACCACCAAAGGCCAGCCCCTTGTCCTTTAAATGTTTTTCATGCGAATGAAGTGTTTTTATAACACACGCAGAACACATTAAGCCGACAAAGATGGGCCTACCAGAGAGAATGAGCCACAACAGAGAATTAACAGTCTGTAACTTGCCGTCCTCTTCTGCTCTGTTCCGGTAGAGAACACGCCGACCACAGTTGTTTTGCTGCTGAATTTAATGGTGATATTTTGTACATTAAAATAAGAAAAAAACATAATACAGTTATTTACACAAAACAAGCAACATTTATATTCACGTATACTGAAAGTGCATCAGTAGACCTGGAGTTTATCACTTGTTTATAATAAAGCACCAATGATGGGACCAGCATCTGAAATTTCTCAAAAAGAAGAATTTCTCAGGTTCTCTGCAAAAGTCAGTTATTGAGAGATGAACAAAGTCATTTAGAAAAAAATCCAAACACATGCAGCACAGGATCCGGATCTGGAGTCACAAGACATCCTGAATCCAGACCCTGAAGTCCATTCCATGGCACAGCATAGCCATTAATTGCTCAGATCAGAATCACCTGTTTGCTTCGTTATTTAATTAAGGAGAAAATTCCTCTCCTTTGCAATGTATGGGTTGGTTTTTCCTAGCAGGCAGAGCTTTAAGGCCTTGTGTCTTCCTCCTCAATCCCTGACTTCTGCCTGTTGCTCTGGACCCGCGGTTTGGATTTGATGTGATTTAGTATGGATTTGGATGTGATTTGATGTGATTTAATATTCATGTGATTTAATATGGATAATTTGGACCTCACCTCTTATTGCTACAACACAAGTACATTCATTTTATTTAATATCCGACCTATGAGTGAACCTTCATGAATCTTTTGAATGGTTAGAAAATCAATTTATTTAATTCATTTATGGTTTAGGGGTACATACGGAGCACAATAGTGGCCGAAGAAAATTTAGTTTTCCAGATTTGCCTTTAGGAAGACCATCAACACCACATATAAGCATTCAAAAGATACAAAACAGTTAAGAGTAACAGGGAGAAATCAGGGACTGAGAAGGACAGTCAGTTTATTTAACATCCAAACCCACCAGTGAACCTACATGGTGCTTTTGAGTGTCTATTTGCGATGTTGATGATAAAGTAAGTAATTGCAAAGGTAAATCTGGAAAGTCTTTGCAATTACTTACTTTATCAGGAAAGTTTTCTTTTGCTGCTATTGTGCTCCGCATGTACCCCCAAACCAGAAACGAATTAAATCAATTTTAGACCAAATTCTTCTCAAATTTACTGGAAAACAGAGCCTCAGCCATCAGGCAGTATGTAAAAAGCTGAGGGAGCTTTTAGAGGCATTCAGTTCTTCAGAAGTCTGGTTCCATTCACCACCATTGTGAACAACTCTAGAATGATGCATTTCAAATCAGATCATTCAGAATGACCCACATCCTAATGATTTAGGATGCAGACATTTTGGAAATTCCCCTGTTTAAAAAAATACAGTTTAGTCATTCGGATCTATGGGACAGTATCTAGATCTGATGCATGAACGGGGGGGCGGTGAAGGCTCAGTGAAGCAGCTGGACGCGGCAGGTCATTATGACTCTCTCATCAAGTGGCTGTAAGTCATAACCCTCTAACACACTAATAAAAGCTTTTTACAGCGTGGACAAATCACAGAGGAGACAATAAACACGAGCTCAGTCTTGATGTTCTTGTTTAAGTGAGCAGTGAGTGCTGATGACTGAAGCCTCAATGCCAATCCTCCTGAGGTTCATACCAACATCTGGATTAGATTCAGCTAGGCCTTGAAACGAAATGGAAAGAACTGAGATTGGGTGACAGATTTATAAAAAAAAAAAGGTTTTGACATGCTCAGTGCTCACTGAAGGTAGATTATATTGTTGGTCAGAAGAGGGTGCTATTTACACTGGAAGCCATCAACAATATTGTATGTTGATAAGAATTTATACATGTAACCTTCAGGAGGTCAAACGTGTCTCTGGATTGAAACTTGAATGCACTGAAGTATATAATCAGTTCATAACACAACCATTCATTTCCAGTTTCGGTTACTACTTTATGATTTTCCTGTTTCAATCCAAAAGTCTGATTATAATTTGCAATTTTCCATGGTTTGGTCATGGATCATACAACCTATTACACAATGTTTTTGTAGGCCTGTGGTGTCCCGTTTGGAAGCCTCAACTAGATTTTTATTTCTGTAACTGTTTGTTAATTTCTGTTCAGTATACTCTGCCTGCTTGTTGTATGTAATCTATGCAAGTACTGCAGCAATATTCATATTTCTTTATCACGCCATGGATGGAAACAAAAGGGTTAGATCTTGAACTGCCAAAAGCAATAGTATCCAATCAGTACTTTTTTCCTCCTGCTGACTAGGTTGATGCAGCCAAGCAAGTTTCAGTCTAGCTCCTGAAGGCCTGACCAATGGGAGATTGGAGCTGGACTGAAGGCCTTACTACCAACATAATTAGAACGTGACAAAATCAAACAATGGTAGTTTCCAATGGTAGAGACTAATTTTGCAAGAAACTAGACCTTCTTGGACTCTAGATGCTTCACTGACTGAAGAGCTGTTTTGTCATCAGGTATAAGGTGCTAGAAAAGGACAATAAGAACACAGATAGACGTTTTACAAGTCTCAAATGTATGTTTGAACCAGAATGGACTTAGCACTAACACACCATTAGAAATCCCATACAGGTGCTAGTGGAAATTTGCATTATCAGCGAATGTTTTTGTTGTTTTTTGATCAAGTTTTAGCATTTATGGTCCAAACTGAAGCCCTGTATGAATGTATTCACCGTTGTATAACATCAGGTTTGAGCGATCATTTTATGTATATATCATCCTGATACTTGAGGACAATCAGGTGTGAGCATGGCCTCAGAGTGGCAGATGATCAGGCAGAGCTTTTGTTGGCAATTTGCAGTGAAAGACACTGAATCGGCGAGAACTGAATCCACGAACCCAGGTTGAATAAAGCCAGCGCACAGATGCACCCAGACATAACAGATCCAAACCCAGCAGTATCCTTAAATTCCCACCAGTGCCAGTGCGACTTTCAGGACTGATGTAACGAGATCCAAATGGAGGGAGTTCTCCTGAGCCCGCGGGTGCTGCCTCACTGTGACCTGCTCGGTGCCCTCCGCTTAAATGTTTATTCGGTTATAGCATCAGTGTTAAATTAACTCCAGTCACTCAGCCACGAGAGGTTTTCTGTGCCCATTTGAGATGGTAAAAATCGCTTTAATAGCAAAAAGACTTCTTTGACCTCCATGTGCTGGACATTGGCCGTATTAGTGACTAATACTGGCATTTGCAATAGCGCATCATGTTGAAATGTCTATTTAAAAAGTGGTTGAAAGAGAAAGGCTGGTGTGTCATTTATTTCTTAGCTAATATGAACTCTCTCTCTCTCTCTCTGTTCCTCTTTCTCTCTCTTCTTCTCTCTCTCTCTCTCGCTCTCTCTCTCTCTCTGGTAGTGATTATAGTAAGCTGGTTTGGTTTCCTGTTTCTGGTCTCTATAAAAACAGCAGCTCTAGGCCAGCTGGGTTTCCGTCCACAGACAGATGGGTGGCCTCTTCTACCTCCGCTCCTGATTTCTGATCTTGAACGCCAGTCAGTGCTTGTGACTCACTCCAAATTCAACAGTTTTAATGTAATGTACACACTTCACCCCTTACCTCAAATTCATTCACCCAGCCAAGCAGGCCCGGCATCAGAGGGTCATTTAGAGGCTCAACCAACAAGCATGCCCCACTAAACTCACTATTTTGTACATGCTTCTATGGCGGAAAGCAGCAAAATCAGGTGAAACTAAACTCGCCTGGCTGAAAAGCCTGTATTTATTGAGAAGGAGGGCTTGGAGGCTTTACTCTGTACTATATTTTAGAGATGTGCTGCATGGTGTGGGAGGATCCGCACACACATTTTTCTTATATGGTTTGGTGATATGCAATCAAGTAATGGAAACATATACCCCACAAATTAGCTTTATGCTTGTTAGATTAGACAATATACTCCAATGCTAACTGCACAAATAAACCAGATCAAGTATTCTCAGAAAGACTTGCTTATGTGGATGCTCACATGACTGTTATATGACTAAAACGGACCAGTGCAAACTAAACTTTATCTACCACAGTTGCCTTGGCTGAGGAACTACACTTGAGGTGAAGGGGAAAATAGTACATTTTTCATTGCTGCCAAAGCATCACTTTGGGTATAATTTATAGTTATGTTGGTTCATCTTAACCAATGTAACCACGGCTTTGGCAGACCTGGTGAAACTGTTTCATGCTTTTTTTCACTGTAAAAAAAACTATTTCAAATTAAATGCATATAATACATTAACAAGGGGAATATGGCAACTTTTGCAAAGAGCCTAAATCCTGAAAAAAATGAATGCACTGAACTGACTGGAGTAAAAGCACCATTTACACATGAATAACAAATTACATCAACACAGTGCATAAACTAAAAGGCAAAACTGTGTTGATGTATCTTTCTTTTATATTGACGTCAACGCAATGCATCCTTTTTTTCAGTGCAGTATGATTTATGCTCTTGGGGGAAGGTTATTAATCATAACGGAGTGCGCAGTCAAATTAATTCCCCAGCAAACATCTTAACACACGGGGTGTTTTCACTGGGTGATGTAAAATTAGGCCAGTGAAATATGTCACAGGAGCGAGACAGCAGGACCAGGTCATTTTGCAATTCTGGGCTGAGAAAATTGCTGTTAATGGCAGTGAGAGGCCCATCCAGCTGGGTTACCAAACACCTCGACAGATGCTTGCTCTTACTCAGGCTGGGCTGGTTTTAGACCTGGCAATCGTGGTGGTTGAGGCCAAATGCTGATGTAAGTCTAGAGTATTTTCCAGTGACCCCAACCCCCCTTTGAGGGAGTGAGGAGGAAAAACCAACCCCAACCAATCACTGGTATTAAGAAGCAGTCTAAAAAGACTGGATAGACGCTCTAAAAGTTGGTCTTGCATGAAATGCTGCACTCAGAAAAGTCCTATAATGCTCATAGAGTGTTGTAAGGTCATTTTGTACATCTCCTAAGTTTTACTTGTTGATAAGTTAGTGAGGCCGCTCTGCAGCCAACCCAATAATAAAAATTATTAGAGTTCACCAGACTGAATTTTACATAACAAGAGGTTGAAAGCTTAGCCAAATAGGTCAGCAAACAATTACATTTGCATAATGTTCCACTTACACTAGACGTAGCCAAGACACGTTTGGTGTCCGAATTTTACTTCTTTAGTTTAGAACTGGAGATGGATGTTGCTAGAAGTCAACAGTCACCTGTATCCATAAATACATCCTCGAAAATTCTCTCAGTCGCCTCAAGCCACAGCTAGGTCTTCATGAAAGTGGCACAGATGTGTGTCTGTGGTATAGGACCCTGTATGACTTATAAACTTTGAAAATAAACAAAGGCAACACATGGCTACACCTAGTTCTTCTGGCTTTTGCACATAATCGAGGTTGGGGTTTTCATGCTTGTGGTTGAACCAGAAACCCAACTGGCTCTTTTCACTGAAGGATAGGACCCTGTAAACAAATGTCATGATGAGTGTTCCCATTCATTTTTCAACCACTGAATGTTCTCCTCCTCCATAATGTCTCGGGTTAAGTCCCTGCCACCCTAATGAAAAGCTGGACGTGAGTTGAGAAAAGCTTTGTGGATGTATTCGTGAAAACGAGTTGGGTGACTATTGACTTCTGGTATAAACGCAACATTTGATTTGTAGCTTCTGTTCTAAATTACAGAAGCAAAGTTTAACGCAAAAAAAACGTCTTGACTGATGGACTGTATCTGGGGTAAGTGGGAAATTGTGATGTTTTGCCAAACTATTTCTAAAAAAGGTTAAAGCCCAAAGCCCTGGCAGGTGATCCGGTCATAAGTGGACAGCATTAAGCACCAGTGTGAATGGGATCCAGTGTATCCTGGAGATGCACTGTAATCCCATTCGCAAGCCAAGTTCAGAGGTTTTCAGGTATGCTTATATCCACCTAACATTTGTAAAGTGCTCTGATGCAACAACAGAGATGAGACAAAAGCAGCCTTCAAGTTCTTCAGCTATTCTCCCATTTGTTTATAGCTATCTATGCAATCTCAACACGTGCAACAGTCGATGTGTGTACAAGAACAACTTGTACTTGTGCCACATTTGAATCTTAGCAACAAATGCCTGATGTGTCTTATGTGCCGGAGAAGCACCTGAGACCCATAAAAATGCTGGGAGTAAACAGATTTACATCTCTGCCCACTTGTGATCAGATCACCCATGAGGAATGTTAATGCCAGGTATGCAGCAGCGCCCAAACCAGTTCTTGATGAGTCAACCCTGATTAGCACCAGTATGTTCCTAAAATTGGATTTCATTATGGCTAAATATCCCCAATGAAAGACTTGGTTTTGTTTGTGTTCTCTCCAGAGAACACCATCCATTAACATCTTCCCTGAGAGAACCTGAAAGCGACCTTCACCCTCTTTGGATGTCTGGAAAACAACAGAGTGAGGCTGTTTCTACACGGCAGGAGCCACCAGGTAGCCGTTGAAGGTGATGTAGACATCCACATTGTCACTGTAGATGGCGTTCTCACGCTCGCGCTTGAAGAGGCGCACCCAGACCTCATCGTTGAGCTCCAGGTTCAGCATGACGCTCTGGCTCTGCATGATGGAGCGGTCGCTGGGCTGGGCGTACAGGATCACCTGCTCTTTCTCGTTGTGCATCAAGTGCAGGTACGTCTCCTTGAAGTTCCAGGTGTGGATGTTGATGTTGAAAAAGTAGACCCCTGGCACGTAGCAGTAGAACTTGCCCTTGAACATGTTGAAGTGTTCTCCAAGGTTGGCGAAGACGGTGTCGAAGAGCATGGCCTGGTAGTAATCCTCGCTGTGGAGGGCCTTCCGGCGGCCCACTGAGAAGGCGGCGTGCTGAGTCTTGCAGGGGTCTCCAGGCACTCCTGCCTGACCTTTACTGCCTTTAGGGCCCACAGCTCCTCTGGAACCCGGAGGGCCATCAGCGCCCGCCTTACCAGGAGTACCCCTCTCACCTCGATCTCCTTTATCCCCTGTGGAGGAGAAGCAGATGAATGAATTAAGGGATGAAAGCATGAAAGGATATGTAGATGGATGTAAATGGATGGAGGGATGAATGAAGGAATGGATGTGTAAGTTAGGGAAATTTTGGATGGATGGATAGAAAAAATGATGTTTGAGCGAACTAATGTATGGTTTTATGGATGAATGAATGATTTTAAAAATTGTGTGTGAGTGAACTGATGAATGGATGGATGGATGGGTGGATGAACGAAGGAATGGATGTGTGAGTGAATTTTTGGATGGATAGATGGAAAACAATTATGTTTGATTGAACTGATGGATGAATGGATGGATGGATGGATGGATGGATGACTGAAGGAATGAAAGTGAGAATGAATGGATGGATATACTGAGGGATAAATGGAGGGACGACTGAAAAAACAAATGTGTCAGTGATGTAGCTGATGGACAGATAGATGGTTGAAGAAATGAATGGAAAGTGAGCGAACTGATGGATGGTGGATGTAAAGTGGATGGACGGATGGATGAATAAATGGACGGATGGATGATTGAACAACAAATGTGCAAATGAGTGAACTGCTGAATGGATGGAAGATGAGTGGACGGAATGCAGGAACACAGGAAACTCGCCTATATGGAATTAGAAGTGACTGCATGGCTGGATGGATGAATCGACAGACGTGTGGATGGACAGATAAACAATTGGCTAAAGGAATTGTTATGTAATCGGTTGAATGATCTGAGACAGATGAATGGATGGGTAGATGAATAAATGCAGGTAGATGGATGACTGGTAGAAAGATGCATGTGTTTATGTAGCCTGTATTTGGACTAATGAACAACTGAAAGTGAGAGTGAGTGAGCGTATTAGTTAAAAACCTCAAACACCGCCTGGTTCGGGTTATGCACTCTGAGTACAGTTCTGCCCTTATACAGCTCTAATTAAAGAAGAACTAAACCATGCTTAACACACCATGACCAACAGAGTAGCATTACAGTCGGTTTCTTCTCAGTTTGAACACTTTGAACTGCCCTAATAAGGACATGCTGTGTGTACAGTATGGAAAAGAATGAACTGGCTGGAAGATTAGAGAGGTTGCTATGATGCATTTTGAGAAGTCTCATTTTCCGAGGGTTCGTGTTGCTCTGTACTACGTCTAAACACACTCTGTTATTGTTACCACACTCGGCTGTTCCAGTTAACCCCCCGGGACGGCTTCAGTTAAGCTCTGAGTAAGCGCAGGCTGTCTCTAGAGCAGGTCTGGATAGAGCCTCGCACGCTCTGGCTGTAATCTCAGAATGCGAGCAAACAGAACACACATGCTGCCGCTTGTAGTTTACTGCCACATCGGCAAGTTTCCTGCCAGATCTTTATGCCTCTAGAGCCTGCCGCTGCTTTTCAGGGTGAACTCCGCAGCACTGCTCCGGTTTCCCTGCCGAAGACAGCGGAGAGAGGACCAAAACTGTGGTCTTCGTGCAGAGGGGCTGAGGTTATGGCCAGCGAGGAGCAGTTTTTTCCACTGCGGTGGAGGCCCTTCACATTCTTTAACCCTTCCCCAAAATGTGTGCGTATGGGACACAGTACTGTGCAAAAGTCTTGGGCACCTATTCAAATTGTTCAAATCCATTTTTCTGTCTTTCTGCTCGCAAAGTGAACATTCGAATGAATGCAATCGAACAAGAAAGCAGTAAAAAGTATCAAAATTTGTCTTGTTTGTAAAAGTAGTCAATACTGTGTGAGCTGGTGAGGAGAACACAGGTTCGGTTCCAGATTCCTCCTCGATTCCTCCAGCCGTTGTTTGGATTGTGAAACTCCATCAGCAGCTCCTGATTTAATTTAATGAAGGACTGATCGATTCAAAGCAGGTTCACACCAGGTAAACAGTTTTTAAATACTGTTTTAAGTGTCGTACAGTGCTGTACGTTCGTGTACGTGTGTGTGGCACGCTGAGGCGGTTCTGTTTGAGAGGACCAGAGAAAGAGTATGTTTGGAATCACGACAATATAAAATTAATGTTTTGTTTATTTATGTTGTTTCATACAAAAAACAGAGTGCTTCATAAATGCATAATATGTATTTAACGATCTACTAAGAGGCGACATTCATAAGGATACATGCCAACTACAAAAGCCTTTAATGACAGCTGACATGAACCTGTATAACCGTCTTATTCCATCATGTGGCAGATTTGATTTTATTTCATCTTAGCCATTGTTAATTTGTTGGAATTGTTGGAATGAGTCTTTATGAGACTTATGTCGCATTTCATGAAAGGCTTATGTAGCTTAATGAATGCCGACCTTCAGTAAAGTGTTACCAATAATCATAATAAATTCACATTCAAAAAATTCAATTTTTTATTATCTAAAGTTTTGTCTTGTTTAGAAAAACAAAAACCTTTATGTTTCCAGTGACGATTAACTAAAAGGCAGCAGTTGTAAGGCTATGTAACATGTAACACCTACATTAACATGTTATGGCAACTGACATAGACCTACATTAACATTTATAAAGGTTTACAACACGCATCGGTTTCCATAAAGGCATAAGTCAGTTTCCATAAGAGGCTTATGTAGGTTTGCGAATGCTGAGCTTCAGTAAAGCACTGGCAATAATTCTAAAACTTTCAATTATTAGAAAGCTTTAAATAATAAACAGAGCTGTAGATGACTCTAAAAGGCAGGAAAAAGTTGTATCTAAATGTAAGTGATGTAACTGATGGACAGTGGAAAGTGAGCACTGATGGATGGTGGATGTAAAGATGGATGGACGGATGCATGAATGAATGCAGGTAGATGGATGACTGGTGGAAAGGTGCATGTGTTTATGTAGCCTGTATTTGGACTAATGAACAACTGAAACTGAGAGTGAGTGAGCGTATTAGTTAAAAACCTCAAACACCGCCTGGTTCGGGTTATGCACTCTGAGTACAGTTCTGCCCTTATACAGCTCTAATTTAAGAAGAACTGACCCGTGCTTAACGCACCATGACCAACAGAGTAGCATTACAGTCGGTTTCTTCTCAGTTTGAACACTCTGAAATGCCCTAATGAGGACAAGAAAAATATCTGAAAGTCATTAACACATACAGTCGAGCCCTGTGAAGTCACAGTTCAGAGTTTAAAATGAAATGAAAGTGTTTTGGGGGCATATCTGGAGCATATTTAGGGTTTACACTAAAAAATAGGCATTTTTTTAACCACATCACATATTCGCCTTTTTTCACCATTTTGGGGGTCGAGTGTATATATAAATACCCAAAATGACTAAGATGATGAGTGATTAGATGTTTCTAATGGTAGTGTATGGGAGAGAGAAAAAGATAAACAGAGAGAGAGTGATAGGGTTGTCTCTGGGTTACGCCTGACTCAGGACCCCCCCCACCATTACTCTCGGATCAAAGACCCAAAGTGAAGCAATGAAAGACACATGGCCTGGGCGCATCTGAGCTTTAATTAGACACACACACACACACACACACACAGGCTTTCTATGTTCATGTGTTATGGAAAAGAACTTTTGAGATCAGTCATGAGCTGAATGGATTTAGAGGGAAACGAGAATGTGTCTAAGATGAGACGCCACATAAATACTAGGATCTGACCCAGCGAGGTCGGTTGACACATGAAATTTTTTGTTTGCATAATTTGAAAATGCTACCTGCTGGTGACAAAATGTTGTAAAGAACAGACCAATCTGACCTAGCATAAAAATCTGGTTACTATAATGTGCATTGAAAATTGTCCCAAAAGCAACAATTCACTAACTCTACACACAAATAACTGAAATGTTAAATTTACTTAGAATTACTCAACCACCCAACAGTGACTCAAATCGAATTGATGTTATGATGAATTACTCCCAGATGCAAAGGAATAGTTCCTTTAAGAGCTTGGAGAAGGTCAGACTGCATCTACACCTGCAGTTCATGAAATAAATGGATATTTATTTAATTAACTGCAGATTTTACTTCTTGTTAAACATGGGAAAGTTGCTGAGTGAACAACCTATCAAATAAAACCAGTTTCCTTTCTAAGGTGAGAGAATCTGTAACAGTGCAGGTCTGACTCCTATTAACTGGTTGTTGGTGATGCAGAGTCAAATTCTAGACTGTCCTTTAACTTTAAATGCTTTCCTTGCTGTTTCATCCCACTGACAGTCACCTAATAGCTTGTTAAATATCTAATTTTCTGGCAGATAAAAGTTAAAAATGTGATTGTTGTGAGTATTAAGTGAGTAACATGCACATGTGGAAAATCTCAGTGTGTGCCAAAACCATTTATATAAACATAACTCTCTCTTGCATGACAGACATTTTACTACTTTACTGCTTTTTTACTACTATTTTACTACTTAATACTTTTACTGTTTTTAGTTTATTCTACTCAAACGTTAAATGTTCTTTTACTGTGCAAACTTTGGAGGCTTCGAGGCCAAGAGTTTCATGACTGGTAACAATGTTCCATTGTTATCTGCAGATGACAATAAACCTGAAGCTTGAAATTTGCAGAGGCACTTGATTAACATGCGGCATAACGATAACGTGTGGCAAAAACCTTTGACTGGTAATGTACCTCAATCCTTTAACATGTACATTTTCAACTAGTGAAAGTAGAGGAAGCAACACGGGTTACGGGTTTAAGTTAGATGGGATTTTACCGGACCTCATGACGTAAAGTATATCAAGGAAAAAACAATATACAGAAGGTAAAGAAAACAGTATGTAAACTGGTGATGCCAGGAGCCAATAGGAAAGAGGGAATTTTACTGATCAAGCTTGATCTTCACCTTACCTTTGAGAATGGTCATGTTAATGAAGGTGCGAACCTCCGGCGCCTGATAGGCCACTGGTCGGGAGGAGGGGCTGAGGGGCGGCTCCAGGTGATCGCAGCACCTGCGGCAGTATTTGGGCGGCGGCCTGGAGGGGGATGGGACGGCGGCCGCCAGGGGGATGAGCAACAGTACAGGCAGAAAGAATCCAGGCATGACCACACCTGGAGAGAGAGAGAGATAAAGAGAGAGAGAGATGAAGAGACTGAAACAGGAGGGAGCGGTGGGAGAGAATGAGAAGGCGGATGTTTGAGCTAATCTTCCACGAGGCAGTGAGGGAAAGTAATGAACTCTTTGTTGATAATGGCTGCTCTCCGCGCTGGTGGAGCCTCCGGCTAATTGTAGCAGATGCTTGGTTAATATGTATTCATTAGGAATGGACTATTGCAAATAAATCAGGCTATATCCAATAACAGCACTAAATGGAGCTCCTGCGGACCCCTGCGAGACAGCGCGAGCCAATTAGAGCGCCGGAGGAGGCAAGGCGTTCGATACCCAGTCTTGTTATCCACTCCTTTATCCGGCCTGCTAACGAAGAGACTTAATAAATTGAGGCTGTCCGTTTGACAAACGCACGTTTGCATAACATATCAATTATTTCTCACCCACAGTTAATGGAAACAAGCTGAACATTTCTGTCAAAGGCGCAGATTCCAAACTTTCAACCCGAACCATATCTGTTTTTCCACAGAGAATAGAAATGCTTTATTATTATTTGAATCTGATGAAAAGCGGTGTCTCCATTTACATTTTGGGAACTCAGGAAGCCTGTTATTACCACTGAAATCTCATTAAACTCATTCAAATTTATACAGGTTTATTCCAACAATCATTATGTTGCTTTGGTCCATTTCACCCCAGTAAGTGTTGACAACTAACGATTGCTGGAAAAAGTCTTTCTAAATGTTTATGTGGGTTTAGGTTAGTCATGAGTGTCATGCTGCCCTGCACCAAAGAGGATGAAGAAGAAGTGCAACCTCGAACCTGTCGATACAAAACACAAACTGAATATAAATGTAATTAATTATGTAAATAATTATGTAATTACAAAACTGTGAGACCTGTGTAGCTAAGAAAACCGTTTAAAGAGCCCCTTTGAAAGAAACTTACACTTTATTTCAGATGTTCTCTTTCATTCTAGTAACGTAAATGGAAAGCATGTGTTAATGATAAGCCTTTGAAGTCTGAGGTCATTAGCCAGATACCCTCAGGCTCAGTTTAAGGGACAACTCAAGACTACTTTTATGAAACCTTGTTTCTCCAGTCAGTCCAGCTTCACACTCGCTCCCCTCCAGGCGTGAGGCAGAGACAAATGACAGCATGCTGGAAATACTAGTATTTTTCAAGTGACTGCATTTAATTCTGCAGCAAATCTGCCATAAATCATGGGTTTTCTCTGGAGACGGGGTCCCGAAGCAGCCCTGGGGCAGCGGTGCAGCTCTGGAGGTTTGAGAAAAACCAGAGCGAGAAGAAAAACTGTGAGCGTAATGTCTTTTGACAAGTGAAGAAATAGAGATCAAACTTTTACCAACCACGCTAAACAAAAATGAGTGAGACAGAGAGAGAGAGAGAGAGAGAGAGAGAGAGAGAGTGGAACAGAGACTTTGAGAGAAGGCCCTGTAGGCCATGTTGTTTTTGGCAGTAGTGCTGCTTGTTCACTGAGCTTTACTATTACACACACACAAACACACACACACACACACACACACACACATCAGTGCTGATTTACAAATTGAGGCAATTATCAGATGGACCAAAGTTCACAGATGGTACATGAAAGCCCCAGTCAAACATGTTTGGTTACTGAGAGCACACTTCCGCACATTGTTATGCACAATTACTGTTTATTTGCTGCATTAAACACAAGCTGGGAAAAAGTAAAATGTCACTTATATAAGTCAAATGTGTGTGTATGTAAGTGTGTGAAGTCTCCAGTTCTTTAGATCTTCATTAGATTTTCTCTGAAGGCCTAGAAGCCCCTGTGGATCCTCCTCTGGTTACTGTATGAGAAGACCTTTTGGCTGCTTGAACACTTTTAACACTTTGGAAATCTCCAAAAATGGGTGAGAGAGAGAGAGGAAGAGAGAGGGGGAGAGAGAGAGAGAGAGAGAGAGAGAGAGGAAGAGAGGAAGAGAGAGAGAGAGAGAGAGAGAGAGGAAGAGAGAGGGGGAGAGAGAGAGAGAGCGAGAGAGAGAGAGAGAAAAAGAGAGAGAGAGAGAGAGAGAGAGAAAGGAAGTCCAGAGTGCTTAAGAAAGTTACAGGAATGTTAAACAGTCTTGAGGAAGCGTCACAACCCCATTTGTCAGAAGTGGCAGTTTTTTGGGTTCTTCTGGGTGATTGAACACGCTGTCCGGCTCTTTTCCGTTTCTCCTACCCCGCTGCTCGTCCTGCACTGGTAATCTATAATGATGCAATGACTCATTTAAAGTGAGACAAAGGTTTATTTGAGTCATCTTTCCCTTGCTTGCTCTGCATTTTTCCTCCCATCTTCCTCCACCACATCCAGCATCCATTCATTTTTCGGTTTCTTCCCGTGCTGAATGAGTTCTTCTGATTTATATCCCCCGATGAAAAAGTCCAGTACACTTATTAACACTCCACCAATCACTTTAAATAGTCCCTGAGCTTTTTTGGACATATCTGACAGCATAAAACACTCATATAAAAATGTCAGAACCCTTCCAAAGGCACTTACTCTTCAGCCTTATAAATAAGTCCCTAAATGCTTCCTGGCCTGGCCATTCGATGTGAGGAAAAACATGAAATTGATATACAACCCTTACATAATGTGGACACTGTATAAAGGACAACTATGTACTCTCATGTAAAAAAGAGCATCTCTTTCATGGACTGTGGGTTTTGTTTTGAGGGTGACATGATATTGCAGAAATGTAGCTTGGCAATTTTTACATGTTTTATTTGCATGGAGCATAAAGTCATATGGAAAGATTTGAATAATTTTTTTCCCCAAAGGCACCTACTGTTCAGCCTCATAAATGAGCTCCTAAATGTCTCCTGGACCGCTCAGTCGGTTTGAGGAAAAAATCACGAAACCGATAAATATAACCTGGACACTTTTTAAATATTTTAATCATGATCAAGCACATGGTTTTCTGTGATTAATCACAATTATGTGATTATGTTTTATGCAAAAGTAAATAATGTATTCAAAAGTAGTGTATTGCGCACTTTTATTTTTAAAGTACTGCTGTATGAACAAAAGTGCAATAACATTGGGTTTGCAAACATTAAATAAAAGGAGTAGTTTTCCCTTTTAACACAGTTACACAGTTACAGTTCAAATATTTGAACTAAATCTCAACTTAAACATTCATGTAATCAAATCAAATATAAAAACAAAGCTATCTGCCACAAAGCTATTTGTGTGTATATAT
>JBBIGA010149867.1:0-18854 GCA_037576975.1 Alestes dentex | reverse complement strand
ATTTCCCTGCTCAGAAACACCTGGTTCACCTCACCAGTTAATTGTCAGGTTTAGTGAATGTGTTTGAGGAGGAGAACAATCAAACTGTGCTGGACCGGTGCTCCTCCAGGACCGGAGCTTGACACCCCTGCCCTAGATGCTAATGATAGCGTACAAGGTGGGTCCAATGTGTGAAGAGGGTTTTGTTCGAGAGCAACTGCAGCGTGAGAGGTTCAATCATGATTATGGGAACGTTATGGTCATCGATGGTGTGGCTTAAGTTGGGCCCTTGTGGTCTCCAAGTGATTGTGGGGGACCACTCTTATGATTTTAAATCCCTTTCCTGTCATCATGCTGCTGTCCAAAGTTCTGCTGTCCAAAGTTCATTGGCTGTGCAACATTGTGGACAGCCAATGTTATGTAGTTCCACCCCACGGCTTGCAACCACACATGGCTGGCCCCAAATAACAAACCTCTCCGGGGCCACTGGTCTGACTGACTGAGGACGCCAGAAAAAAAAACTGGCTTCGGCAGGCTAGCAGCATTTCCTCCACACAAATTTTTTCAGAGTGGCTAATGGTTCTTCTCTTTTCTCCACTTTTTGTTCTCTCTCCCTCTCTCCTAAACTTCTAAACAGGAAGCTGAATCACAGCAGTGATCCACAAGACCTTACATTTGTCTTACTCTTTCCACTGTTGTCCAAAGTGAATCTGAGTGTAGCTCAATTTTAAATGATCACTCACTTTATGAGACCATAACATTGTCTTCTACCTCAACAAAAATAGATTTTGTGTTACCCTAATATTTGGAGATAATTGAACTTCTAATAGTAAGTTTACATGTTAACTATTTATCTGAAGTTCAGACGTTAACATTTTTAGGTGAAAAGATAAAAATGACACTTTTTACAGTGTAACTAAGGCTTGGTCTTGACTTTCTGGATCTAGGATTGGTTCAGTCTTCCTCTGATATGGACACAGTTTTGACTTGTTTCTTGTTAGACTATAGTCTGGACTCTTGATTGTCTGTCTTGGACTCAGATTTGTCTTGGACAAATCAGCCCCACGGTAGGACTAATATTGGTATCCTAAATTGTAGTATTAATCAAACGTTTATAAGCTGTAAGTTTTCGGTTTTGCGGCTTAAATATGTTTAAAGATACATTTATATCAACTATAGCAAGGTGTAAAAAGGGAGCTGTCATTCTTGCCCTTTCAGTAGAAGGCAAGGACACTGCCTCATTAAAATTCAGGGAGCATACAGTGAAAATGAATTACCCTCTTATCATAAAACACACAAGACAAAGGATCTTTAAACACCTCAAAATTATAGTTCCACAAAATACAGAAGTCTCACACATTATCCCTTGTGTAAACTAGGCCTTTTTGTACATATTGGGAGCATGACTGATAATACAGATGTGACCTGAAAATTCATTATTCATCTGATAGGAATGATAGGAATAGAGATCTTTTTTGCTATTTATTCAGTCAACATGTAGACAATGTCCTTTGACTGCTGAGATCTCCGGTTTTCCCTTGTTGCCTCATTGTTAATAGGCAATTACATAGTTCTCTAGTGTAACTGAGTTCAAAAACACTATCAGTACAAACCCCTGTGGTGCCTTCTTTTCATCTCTCTGTAAAGGTATCAGAGTGTGCTGTTCCGAACACTTTGCTTGAGCCAGTACTGCTTTGTGCTATTTGTCTTACTATCCATTCATCTTCTCCATCCGTGTGGTGGGTATTATGGCTGGGTGCAAGCCTTAGTGTTTGGTGGTGTGTGTGCGTGTGTATGCATAAATGCGGAGAATACTGGGCTCCCTGGATGAACATTTTAGATTTGAGGACGTGCAGCTTTTTTGGAATGTTTTATAAAAATGAGCATGCTTTCTTTGTCAGTTAGCAAAAGCATAATGCTAAAGAGAAACCTGTTTGATTTTGTAATTTTTCTTCTTCTTTTTCTGACTTGACGAGGCATAGACTCCACATGACCTCCGTGTGCTGCGGTCTCTGGCACAGAATTAGCAGCAGGTTCTTTAAATCCTGTAAGTTGAAGGTTCCGTGGATCAGACTAGTTTGTCCAGTACATCCCACAGATGCTCGATCAGACTGAGATCTGTTTAATTTGAAGGCTGAATCAACCGCTCAACTCTTTGTCATGTTTCTCAAACCATTCCTGAAAAATGTTTGCACTGTAGCAAGGTGTATTATCCTGCGTTATAGGCCACTGTCATTAGGGAATACTGTTGCAATGAAGGGATGTTCTTGGTCTGCAACAAGGTTTAGAGAGGTGATAAGTGTCAAAGTAACATCCACATGAATGTAAGGACCCAGGATTTCCCAGCAGAACACTGCCCAGAGCATCACACACTGCCAGCCACCTCTTCCAAATGTAAGTGATGAACACACACCCAGTCATCTACATGATGTAAAATAAAACGTGACTCATCAGACCAGGCCACCCTCTTCCATCGCTCCATAGTCCAGTTTTGACACTCACATGCCCACTGTAGGTGTTTTCAATGAGCATGAGCACTCTGACTGGTCTATGGCTATGCCACGCCATACACAGCCAGCTGCGATGCACGCCTTTATGCCATAGTCAGCATTAACTTTTTCTACAATTTGTGCTCTTCTGTGGGATCAGACCAGACAGGCTAGCCTTCGCACCCTTAATGCATTAAAGAGCCTTGGGCGCCCATGACCCTGTAATCGGTTCACCATTTGTCCTTTCTTCATAAGTACTAACCACTGCATGCTGTGAACACCCTGCAAGACTGCTGTTCTGACCCAGTCATCTACCCATCACAATTTGGCCCTTGTCAAAGTCACTCAGATCCTTATGCTGGCCTACTTTTCCGGCTTCCAACACATCAACATCAGGAACTGAGTGTTCACTGGCTGCCTAATACATTTCAACCCTTTGCAGGTATCACTGTCTAACGTCTCATCTGTCAGTAGTTTTAACGTGTTTGTGCAGAAGCACTTCCTATCAGACCTGTCAAAGCTGCAGTTTTAAACAAACAAACAAAAAACCCTCTTATAGTAAGCACTGACTAGTCCTCAAACAGAATTTCATACTGAATACACTGTGTTATTCTCTAGTTTTCACAAGTGGAGTATGCTCCTCTGAATGATTAGCCCTTTAAACATGTTTAGGATTCAGGGTGATTTCAAATGTTGTCACTGAAAATTCATTAAGCATTAAAGCAACTACACACTGGCACTGAACAGTTTACTTAATGCCAGTAAAGCTGTTCATTTGCTTGCTTACAACTTCATATAAAACCTGCATTTATATTCATTGTAATCTGAACATAATGATCTTGAAAGTTCTCTCATACAATGCAAGGGGCAAGCAAAGACCTGAGCTTTGACTATGGTTGTCACTCTGCTCCATATGTCCTATATGAGCACGGGGTGCATGGTGTATCTTGACGACTTTTACACCAGCACACTGCTCTAAAGTCACCTGCAGTTGGTTTTACTGTATGTGGAACCATTCAGGAGACCAGGATAGGCTTCCCAAGGATAACCATTATTGTCCTGACAAGAAAAGTGGACCATAGTACATGCGATGGCCCTACATGGACCATAGCTGTTTGTGAAGTGGAGCGACTCATGAGATATCCACCTGTGCTCCAATGCCTGCAGAGCCTACAGAGGGCATTCTATGTCCTGAAAGATCCCTGTGCTGGATCTTGTGAGGCTGTGCATCAAGTTCATAGGCAGTGTTGACTTGTTTGGTGCTCACATAAAGTACTCGTCTGTCTTGCAAAGAGGAGCACTTCATTAACAGTGCGGCGGTAAACAGCTTCATTATCCGCAAGATTGTTTTACTGAAAAGGCAGCAGAAGCCCCTCAATCAGAAGTGCTTCAGTCAGTTGCTGTGCATGCAGCGTGCCGACGGTGGGCATCTACAGCCATCTGGAAAGGCCACCAGTGAGCTGCGTCATTTCCTCACAGCCTCAGGTGCCAGAGCCAAGACAATTTCCTGTTCCAGTTTCTGACCCTCACCAGAAAGCCACTGTGGCATGAGCCGACCCGTGTCCATGTCGTATGAGGTAGCAGCTGCACATTTCAGGAATAATGTTTGCATTTGTTCTGGCTAACAGGGCTCTAATTTAGATACTTTATATCCTCAAGAGAATATAATGTCTCACAATAACACAGTCCTGCACCCTTTTTGCAGTTCCTCTGTATCTTTCAATAGCAGTTGCCTCAAAAGACACCCAAGTACAATGTAGCTTTTGGGTACATTGTTTTGTTTTTTTTACAGGGTAATGACCCAGAAGCAGATTTTGCTGCTCAGTCTTTTCTTGTTCTCATCAAAAATAAATCACCGTCTTATTTGGGGATTATTGAAGTCTGGCTTGTTTCTCCTCACCCACCTTCCTCTTATGAGACATAGGGAGCAAAAGAAAAAAAAAAAAAACCTAAACCAGAATTTCTTTTGCTATTCTCATAGGCTTCTCAGTTGTCTTCTGTCTAACAACCTTATGGATCTCAAAACTGTCTAACTTTGGTAGCTAAGACTTGAATTTGATCCCTAAAACACATTTCAGATACTGTACAGGCCACTCAATCAAGTTTTCTTTTCAGTCTTATGGTTCTGATGATGACAAACAAAGACAAATAAGGATCAGTGCAGTGAGAGAAAAGAAAGAGCATTTTAAGATTGTAAATTGGGATCGGTCTGAGAGAAAGGCTCTTTCTCAGGGGCTGTATTTACATATTTTATTACAGATTAGGGGGCAGTTCCGTACTCTCACAGCAATCTAATTACCTGGTATTATTATGTTCATTATTATTTTCATTTTTTGCTGTTAATGGTTAGTAAATTAGTTAGTTTGCCAAATGCACTAATGACCACCTTGGGGCAGCTGGTGGCTAAGTAGTTCACACAGCGATCAGGAAGTCGTAGGTTTGAATCCCAAGATGGCCAAAGGCACCTTGAGCAAGGTGCCACCCCCACACACTGCTCCCCAGGGGCTGTGTTCCTGGCTGCCCGCTGCTTCACTTGGCGAACAGGTTAAATGCAGAGGTAGAATTTCGTGCTGTTCACACTATGTACTGTGGTGCGTTCACGTATGACAGAACGGTCAATTTCATTTTCAATGATTGCTGAGCTAATGATCAGAACTAAGTGCATCCAGAGTACAGTTGGTGGGAGGAAAAACAATCATGCTATTATAACTGGGCTTTATTTCTGAAGAGCTTATTCATTCTAGGGGATGTCATTTTTGTGGGTATAATTTTGCACATAGATGCTTTATGTTAACTAAACCCTGGCAGAGATTTGAGTAAAAATGAGAACATGTAAATTTTAAGGTTCTTTAAAAAGCATCTTTTGACAGACAGTGTATTGGCACTGTCTTGGTTGTTTTTTTGTTGGGTTTTTTTTGCACTTTTTGGCATGGCTCCACTCTGATGGACTGGCGATAGTGCAAGCGACCTAAGCCCTCAAACAAAGGCTCTCCCTTTACTCA
Organism: Alestes dentex; assembly: GCA_037576975.1. Lineage (NCBI taxonomy): Eukaryota > Metazoa > Chordata > Actinopteri > Characiformes > Alestidae > Alestes > Alestes dentex. The sequence continues at coordinate 13,384 of JBBIGA010149867.1, read as the reverse complement.
GCCCACTAGTTCACCATCAAAGCTACACAGGTTCCTTTTGTTTTTCTCCCTTCTTTTTCACTTTCTCTTCTATCTCTCTCACAGCCGTACATTCCACCTCTACGATGAAGAATATGACGGAAGGCTGTAAACTGAAAAGGAGAAAACACTAAGTGTGCAGGACGGGCTAGTTAATGCTGAAAGGTGTTGAATCTGTTCACACTGACGGTTTCATGTGGGGGGAAAAAGCACATTTGAAAGTTTAATATAGTTTTGTTTCACTTGAATAAAACACATTCTGTTAAAAAAAAAGTGACTAAGGCCCATGTCCATAACAGAGCCAGACAGACATATACAGTCAGAGGAGGTTCTATAATGTAACTGGCAAGATGTGACTAGTCCCATGTTTCTGTAAAGAGGTAATTTCCTCAAATACTCACAGACAGCCTGGACTGAAAGGTCATAGTCTGGCTGTGCCTGTTCGCTTTATGCCATACAACCATGCCATTATTGTTTTAGCATGAGATGGATTAGAACTGTCAGATGGCAAAAACCACACACACACTGGAGATTCATACTAGACCAAACTCAGTAAGAACTACACACTGTAGATTGACACAGTTAGTGAACCTTGACACTCAACAAGAAAAACTTCAAAACGTCCCAGATCTGCAGAACAATAAGTACATTCTCAGCCTCAAACGCTTTGCAAAACTCGTTAGAACAGAAATCTAACATAACGTCAATATAGTTTTGGCGGACAATGTGATATGCCTCAGTGAAATTCAAGCAAACATACTCACTAACCACACCGTTTTGAATAATGTACATCAGGTTTCTCTTTTTCAACACTGAGGCGAATCCCTAAAAAACATCACATCTAGATCAAACCACTCTGCCAAGTGCCATTTGGAAAAATACTCAGAGAGTAAAAGACCTGCATGAATATATTGAGGTAAGTAATGTGCACTTCAGTTTTTTGCACAGCACAAAGAACCTTTTTGCATGTAAATGTAGGTTTCTTTCAGAGTGTTTTGCAAATGAATGCAGAAGAAATAAATTTATCTTCATAGATGAGGCTGCATTTCACCTGACAAAAGAAAGAAGGAGAAACGTCGCTTGCCACAGAGCAACATTACATGGAAGTATTGGGACACAACTCTTAATTATTGAATTCATGCGGTCCCTTCCAGTGAAGGGCAGTCTTAATGCTTTAGCATACCAGGACATTCTAGACAACACTATGGTTCCATCTTTGTGGACACAGTTTTAGGGAAGACCCGTTTCTCTTCCTGCATGACTGTGTCCCAGTGCACAAAGCAAGGTCCATAAATGGTTGGATGGGCACAGTGTGGAAGAACTTGACTGGTTCGCACAGAGTTCTGACCTCAACCCCATCCAACACCTCTGGGATGAACTGGAACGGAGACTGCGAGCCAGGCCTTCTCGTCCAACATCAGTGCCTGACCTCATAAATGCTCTACAGAATGAATTGGCACGAATTCCCACAGAAACACCAAAATCTTGAGGAAAGCCTTCCAAGAAGACTGGAAGCTGTTATAGCTGCAAAGGGGGACCAACTCTATATTAAAGTCTTCAATGTACTTCAATGTAAAAAAAAAAAATAAAAATCATCAATGTATTATCAAATTATCAATGTAATCATCACATGTCCCAATACTTTTGTCCATATAGTGTATTTTGAACTATGGTGGTAACATCACAATGCATGCTGCAATCATGCAGAATGGCAACTTGGGTTCTTACAACACAAGCCCACATATTCACATACATTTTCAGATTGACTACACATGATCACAGCAGAAGACAAAACAGATGCATAGTAGGTGAGATACACTGTCATCTGACACAATCTTTCCATCTACTATAGTCCAAAACTGTTTTCATCATCATTCAGTTTCATTCCATTATCTTTCACCATATTCTGTCATCCTTAATTACAGTTTTTAACATGACCCCGTCAGGATACCCTTCTTTCAAGCCGCTCAGTGTGCAGTACTGGTCTTGTGTTTTATGTTAGATCAATATAGTCATGTTTGTTCCTCTAACAATATCTCTGAAAACATCAAACCCGGAATTAGTTCTCATCAAAAGAAGAAATGTTAACTGTCTTTAGGTTTACCACAGGAGTGTGTAACTGATTTAACCAGAATAACACTGTGTGATCCATGTTTGTGCCAAACAGTAACAAAATAGTGTTTTCACCAATTATTGCCTTTACGTTTTGAATGTAGCACTTCATTTTGCAAAAAGATCTAAGTTGTTCTAGTAAAAAACAGACAATAAAATTCTAAAACTTTCCCAGTGGAATAAAACAAGGGCCTTTGTAAAAATTCTTACCTTTGCTGTGGCACGAGCTTGGTACTCTGTACAGCCATTTACTGTTATTGTCTCATGCATATACTGGTAGACCTGACGAAACAGAAAAGGGAGAGAGAGTGTGTAAACACATCTTCAATGTAGGACACGTCTACAAGCATCATTAAGCCCAAACACTGGGATGGGTACCGTACTAGTACATGGCAGCATCAGCAGTAGCAGCATAAATAAAAGCAAATTACAAAACACGTGGAAGCACTTAGTATGTCGACCCTGATGATTAGAGAAAGAAGAATAAGAAGAATAATTCTCTTTGAATAAGAGAATAATCTAACTCAATGGTCCAGACTACTGTTTTTAGTAAGAACAACCTCAATTCTTATTGTTGTCAATATCTGTTGGCTACACTTTACTGTAGGGCAGTTTTCATAAAGCTACACAATAGGCTGTGCAGGACCCTCAGAGGGGCAAAATGAACACTGACCTGATTTGTGAGGGAACTCCTCTGTATAAACTATCACAGCCGTACTAATCTACCTCATGGTTTAGTATCTCACTTTTCTATCATATCTAATGCAACTAAACTTTACTTATATATAATTTTACATGAAATTAGCATTTTGCGTTAGGTTGGTTAAAATAGTGCTATTAGTTTTGAGTTTTGTGTAATAGGTCATTACATTGGAAATCGCACTTATGTCTTTCCTCTGACTGTGACGTCCTGCTCTGCAGCTCACCCTCCTCACCACTAGATTAGTTAGCTAGTCGCACCCAGATTAGTCGCAGGACGTCCAGTTTCAGGATTATTTAAGACTGAGCTTGATTCAAACATTGTGAAGTATACCAAGGGTACCAAGCATTCTTGTTATCCTGCTGTTTTGGATCTGTTGCTGCTGAATTCTGTTGCTTTGACCTATGCTCTCACTTTGCCTGTGATACTTGTTTTGACTTGTTTTGACTTGTTTTTTTGTTATACTTGGATTCTGCTCTCTGCTTTGCCCTCATGCTTCTGTTTATGCCTGCACGACTGGGAATATGATTTGGATTTCCCTAGCTATCCCGCTTTATCATCTTTGCCTTTTCTCTCAGTCCTCTCTCTGCCAAACATTACACCGACCCACCCCAGTCAAGTACGCTTTACAAGTAGTTATGGTAATTATTAATGATGGGCAACGATTAAAAATTTTAACCGCAATTAATCACATGATTTTCTGCAATTAATCGTGATTAAAAGTGCAATATGTTCTGCAAAAACATTTGGTTTGATAACACTTTAAACAAATAAGGAGCTTTTTTAACATCAGTGTTCGATTTAACACAGTTACACAGCTGCAGTTCAAATATTTCTAGTAAATCTCAACGTAAACATGAATGTAATCAAATCAAATATAAGGGCAAAGCTTTTTGCCCTTGCAGGGCATTCATATTTTATCTGGTTTGTTATAGAAAAACAATGCACCCTCAGAGTCCAAAGCATTTTAGCTTTATAACCATTATAATCCGCATAATTCTCTGTTTATGCATATTATTTGTCTGTTTCCTGTCATCAGTGTTATAAACTGACTATAAACTGTACGAACTGTATAAACTTAAAGGGAGCATTTTTTGGCAGGGTAGCATGAATTGATAGACTCTGCTGTCAATTTGCGCTATGGTAGCATTTTTCGACAAGGCAGCATAAATCGTCAGAATACCGGTTCCCTGGTCCAGAGCCACCATCAGAATAGTATAACAGGCACCTTCTAAGCAATAGCAAGTTCACATTTATAAATCTGTATTCTTTTTTTTTTTTTTTTGAACAGGTACCAGCAGAAACATTTTCTTTTATCAGGGAGCAGCAGAAGCAGTCAGTATGTTCAGTAGCGAGTGTCTCTGTTAAAGTGAGGTGAAGCGGTCGAGCACAGAAAAACAAACTTTCAAAATAAGAGCTAACACGCAATAAAGTAATTGTTGGCGTTAAGTAAATAATGCGTTAACACGATAATAATGCGTTCATGTGCCCAGCACTAGTAATTATAAGTACATTAGCGAAATATGTTAGCATTCTGTAATTTAAAAAGATAGTAAGTTACCGTAAACTGTAGTACAATTTCTTTCAAATCATAGATTTTGCTCTGATGGTCGTCTTGATGGTGGGTATCACTCAGAAATATGTTAGTTTTTGCCAGAAGCTTCTGCTTGTTATTTTCAAACATAACTGCTAAAAAAAACCTACTATTTTATGTTTATAAACCTAAATCATTGGTGATTTTTTTATGATCCCAAATAAATTTACATTGCAAAATAAAACACTGGGCTGATATATGATATATTATACCATGACAGTTGTGTTGCAATTATACTGACTCATCATCTTTTTCAATTCTGTTTCTGAACGTTAGAAAGCCAAATGAAAATACTACGATTGTGTTTGTGTTGCGATTGTGGTGCGTGGTGGAAAATAACGACGTTTAATGGAGAATGTTGGTGTGTGGTGGAGAGTTATTGTGTTTAATGGAGAATAGTAGAGTTTAGAGGCAAATGATGGTGTTTAATTAAGCATATTGGTGATTTTTTGGAGAGGTTTAATGAAGAATGCTGGTGTTTGGTGGATATTGATAGTATTTGGTAAAAGATGCTGCTGTCTGCTGTGGAAGGTGCTTGATGGCGATAATCAGTCATAGTCTGGCTACAGATATGGCCCCTCAAAGCAGCATTTTAAAATAAGGGTATGAAAAACCTCTTATCAACAGTTAAAAAAAAAAAAAAAACAGTTATCAATTTGACCATAGTGTCCTCAATACTGGCCATCCACAGTGTCTGGGCTGTTTGAAGGACTTCCAGTTTTTGTCTCATTAGCTGGATCCTGTGGGCATGTTGGCTACAGCGGTGCTTTCCCGCTTTGATCTGTGATCCAGCACCTCCAACAGCATTTCAGCTTCTCCAGCTGTGAGAATAATCACGGCTCTGAAGCATCTGCTCAAAGTAACAATTATCCAGCAACATCCACAGAAAAAGTAAAGCACAGCACATATTTTTGACGTGTTTCTATACAGAAACAGGACAAGCAAGTTCAGTTTACAGAATATGTGAAAGCTCTCAGTTTGCTGACATTGAAAAACTAATAATCGGAGAAATAGTAAGAGGGCAGTTGGTGTTATTCACACATTAACTCCATTTATAGTTTTCAAGCAGTCACAACCTCAATCTTCATCTTTGTCTTCAGGGCTTCTTGTCATTAATTGAAACTGTCTTTAAAGTCACCCTGAAATCAATATAGAACTTTTTTTTTACCCCGTTATCTAATGCCCCAGTTCATATTAAACATGATTCATCATATCATGCCATTAACAAGAATTCCTTTCTTCCATCAAAATGTAATGACTTTTACCCACATGTAACACGTCTTCTGGGTTCTGATCACATACCCAAGTACCAGCGAAGAAAAATATGACCAATAAATCAAGAATACCATGTTTCACCTACCCTCCCTGGAATACCTGCTTTGAAAACCAATCATTGAGTGAAAACACTCAGCTGCTTCAGATACCCACGGCGATACCATGTTTCACTTTGAAATATGCCACTGTTTGGAAGGAAAATACATCATAATTTTAGATGAATAATAACTTTTCTTAGACTGTTATCTTTTAATTTGATTTAGTTTTGCTTTTTTAATATTTATAGTGGTCCGCCTGTCTTTGCCAGCCTTTTCATACATAATTGCTGAATGTAAAACTTTTATAACCTATATTTTTGATGTCTGTAAGCCTGAATCATAAAAGATTTTATCTGATACCAATAAAGAAGATACGGTGCAAAATAAAATCTTTTTATTGTTTCAGGCAAGATCAACTATCAGTTTAGGCAAGGTTTCGAGAAAACCATACAAAAGCGGCATGTTAGCAAAGCTTTTTAAATATGATATAATTGTTACATAAGTTGCCATAAAAGGTTTATGTCATTTAATCTCATAAATGCATGCACACACAAACAGCACATGTCCAAAGGTTTGAAGGCACCCACTCTAGCGTTTCTTCTGAAAGTTATTGGATGAAGCTACACTGATATAGCCTAATGCTAGGGGCTCTATACCCTTGTAGTCAATGCTTGGGATCATGCATGGTTGCCTCAGAGCATTCTACTCTATTAGCAATTATTTTTTATCTAGATTACACAAGGTGCGTTTGCAGCTAAACACCTGTGTCAGCAGTGTGTGCACCCGGGAGCAGCTGAATTCACATTCACATTCTGCATGCATACTTTTCGATGTATGCCAATCAGCCAGTCTTCTGATGGTGTGCTGTGATATCTGGCACCAAGACTTTAGCAGCAGATCCTTTACAACCTGTAAGGTGTTTCAGAGATGCTCTGACCCAGTTGTTCAGCCATCACAATTTGGTATAACTGTTTTTTTTTTTTTACTGCTTGCAAAACATCAACTTCAAAAAGTTCAACTGCCTGATATGTACCACCTCTTGACAGGTGCCATTGTAATGAATTAACCAATGTTATTCACTTCACCTGTCAGTGGTTTTAATGTTACAGCTAAATTACTTAACCGTCAAATCAGGATTTCTGGGTACAGCTTAAATGGCAATACAAGTTTTCTGTTCCAACAGCGGCAAAGAATTAGTGCCAAATATGTTGTTTGCTCCAGACGCAGAGTGGATAGGGGCAGAAGCTTGGGGGAAATCAAACTAAGTGGCTTAGGGTCAGTGCAGAAGCGCTCTGAAGCTGGTGTCAGGTTTAACATCTCCTCTGCACACAGTGCGGAGGGATTAGACTCAACAGTGTCAGCAGCGGCAAAATGTTCACCAGCTTCAGTTTAACGTTAATAGCCTGCGGACTTGTTACAAAAATGTATTTTCTCACTGAGATGACATTCAAATCAAACACTTTTAAACACTTTTAAAATGTTTTTTCTATTTCACAGTTAGTTTTAGGCTTGTGGTTGCTCTCTTGGTAGATACTGTAGACTGCACTAAAAAAGCTGTAATCTTTTATCTGCTGTCTTTTATCCAGCGCTAACAGAGAACTGATCACATGTAATTCCCAAATGCATTTTAAGTTTAACTATAGAAAATATCCAGAAAAACAATGGAAAGGATGGATGAAAGAGGTTTAGATGGGTGTTTGTGTGTGTGTGTGTGTGTGTGTGTGTGTGTGTGTGTGTGTGTGTGTATAATTGTGTGCAGAAAATACATGAATATCAATAAAGGTCAAGCTATTTTGGTCAGTAATGTTTTTGTACCAGAAAGTGGTCAAACCTCATACAGGACTTGTGTCCAGCTCCTGAACAGCCAATAAAGAAATTAATTAATTCTTTCTAAAAGCACATATTATAGATTTTTTTTCTTTTCTTTGTTTCCTTGAGATCCACTTACGACAACTGTGCGGTTTATGTACGAAAGACAAACAACAAGGTCTGGTGCACAAACTGTGCGGAACAAAATGTTTCTCAAAAAGATCATTTTCATGGTTATTAACGGACCACTGTGCTACATTTCCCCTGTATTTTTTATCCTGGTTTATTTCATTCTATGTATTACAAACTGTCATAACTAATTTTTGCATGGTCATTTTCAAACATCATCTGTTTATCCCTTAGAATTAAGGCTGTTTTAGTTACTATGACTTAAAGGTATTGCACCTCAATCTATAAGTAGCCTGGTCTGAAATCTGTCTTGTGATTTCAAAGTAAAAACAGGCCTTCTGCAACTTGGTATTTATACAATGAAATCTAAAATTATTGTTACCCTTGCTAAAAATGACAAATACCTTTACAAAATGCATTTATTACTAGCACTCAAAATATCTGGGTAAATGTTTTTGGGTAAACAGGTAAATGTAAGTCAAGCGTAATCCCACGCACTTACTTAACAAATTTTAAGATGACCTAAGTGTTTAGGACATTTTAATCAGTCATTAACAATTTTCTGTTTTACAGGTGTAAATGGGCTTAAATCATCATGGGAAAGACCTAAGAACATTCCATTGTAAAGTGTGTTGACTTGCACAAATCAGGGAATGGATCCAAGGAAATAGCTGTTTGGAAAACGGTCAGAGAAACAGAAAATCTCAAAAGAACCGTTTAGTAGCATCTTGTGGCACTTTGTGCTCTCCACATTCACAATAAGACGCCATCTCCATGCCAGCAAACTGTGTGGAGGGTCTGCCAGAAAGAAGCCTATGCAACAGGCAAAAGTGTGGAGTTTGCCAGAACTTTAACTGGGACAGGGCGCTGTAATCAGATGAAACAAAAACTGAGCTTAAGGTGGGTTTGGCATGGAAATGCCAGAGAAAAGAACCTAATACCAGGCGTTAAATATGGAAGTATTGTTCACATACACAGCATTATGGATTTCAAGGAAGTACCAGGAAGGTGATTTAAATCAAAATCTGGCTACCTCTGCCAAGAAGCTACGACTTGGTTTTGGTTGGATCTTCCAGCGGGACAACCATCCAAAGCACACATTAAAACCCATTCAAAAGTGATTAAATGAACACAAAATCAAGCTTTTCCCAGGGCCTTCCAAGTGCAGCTAAATCAAACTGAAGAGCTGTAGGCTGAGCTTCTTGTGTGGTCTCAAGTCTTATGAAACAAGGACACCGCTTTTCTGTTGGCTAAATACTGACTGAAGAAGTGGCAATAATTATGACATCTACATTCATTCATTTGCTCTAACTGCTTAATCCTTACTCGGGTTGTGAGTACCTGGAGCCTATCCCAGGGTCTACAGGCACAAGGCAGGGGCTCACCCAGGGCAAGGCGCCAGCCCTCCACATGACACACACACACTCTTCACTCACACACACACCTATGGACAATTTAGAATCCACACACACAAGGCCAGGAGCCAGATTTGAACCCCCAGCCTTGGAGGTTTGAGGCAGCAGTGCCTCCCACTGCACCACTGTGGGGGCATTATTACATGGGCTTATATGTAATAGATCTATTTCCTTTAATTGATGAATAAAGACAATATTTCATGCACAGTAAGAAAGATGTACATCTGGCTTTTTCATACTAAATAAGGGTGCCAATTATTAATCATAAGGCACTGTACACAAACTGTGCAGACTGAAGTGAACGGTACATTTTAAAAGAATGCTTACATGCTACATCCATGTCCTTCTGTTGAAAAAAGCACGATTTTTTTTCAATGATAGGGGCCCTTTAAAGACAGATGTTAAAAGGTGTTACACAAATATATTTGTTCTGTTCCAGCACAAAACACATGATTTTACTGCCAACCTGAGTAATGTTCGCAGACAAACAGGAAAAGGATGCTGGCTGAAAAGTCATTCATTTTGAGTGCGTTTTAACTGATGCGATAAATCACAGGCTTTGCTGTCGGGTGTGCTTCAATTTCTTAGCGAAATCTACAATCTGATAGTGCAAATGAATAAGCAAATTCAAAATAAGAGTCACAGTACATAATTGCAATGGTAGCTTGCACAAATATCCTACTTCACTAGAATTCACAGATACCATCTGTAATAATACAGGCATGTTATAAGTTGTAAGAAGAAAAGAATATTTTTTGATTATGACCTTAAATTGTTGTTACATTTTGTGGAAAGTTCACAGTCTTGTTTTTCTCATTTTTGACCCTGAAACAAACAAAAAGGAAGTGCAGACTGTAATCTGTAATTTGTCACATAACAAACACTACATAGAATTCAGTAACTTCAGATTTTGAAGGGTTCAGTACATTCCGTCAATGTTATCTGCTACGATCTGCAATACTTTGATACTACTCTCTTTCTCTTTCTGCCTCTCTCCTCTACAAACCCCCCACGCCTTCTCTATCTCTGCATTAGAGAGATGTTATCAGTTTTTCTCAGCTTTTTCAAACTGCTGGCTTCTTGCCACTGGCAAAATGTAACTGAACTGGCAAAAGGATGAGAAGCCTGAGAGATGGAGAAAAGTTCACTTCAAAAGAAAAAAAAAAGTAAAACAGAAAAGTTGGATTGAATAATTACCCAACCAAAAAACTATTACCTGAACTTGTGTAGAAGTGACTTTCTTGTATGATGCAAACCAAGAAAGTTTGAGTTAACTGTTCGGGAATAAAGATAACAAACATGTTTTTTTACTTTCCTAATTTAGTTAAGAAAAGTGATTAAAAAAGGTAGATATTTATGAAAACCGTGTGCTTCACAGCTAGTTATCCATCCATTATCCCAGAGAAATAAGGTGGAAGGCAGAGAAACACCCTGGACAGGACACTCGTCCATCACACGGCAGATACAGACACACATTCATACTCATGCCCACACCTAGGAATATTTTAGCATCTCCAGTTCACCTGACAGGAGGCATAAGAAACTCCAAGCAGAAAGCACACTTGTCCAACCCGGTCAGGAATTGAACCCATTACCTTTAGTATTTACCTCCCTAGATAGTTATCTAGCCCATCTTACTTAGATAGTTATTTAGTTAGGGAAGAACAGTTAGAATACCATATTAGCTAGTTATCAACCTAGGAAAAAACAGTTCAGCTAAGGAAAAACAGCTAGTTTGTGAAGTTATTTAGCTAGATCTTTAGCCAGGGTAATAGTAAGTAATACAATCTTACTTAACTATTTATTTAGCTCGAGAAAACGGTTCACCTATCTTACTTCGCTAGAGAAAACAGTTAACCTATCATACTTAGCTATTTATTTGGCTAGAGAAAACAGTTAGTATACAACACTTAGTTAATTGTCTATGTAGGCAGAAAAAAAACAAGAAGACCTAGTCTACCTTTCTAAGATGTATACCTTTCTAGTTATTTAGCTACAGAAAATCAGTTAGCCTTACAATACTAGTTATCTACCCATGCAAAAAAAAAATACACTTAGCCTATGTTACTTTACAAGTTATTTATGTAGGCAAGAACAGTTAGAATAACATTTTAGTTAGCTATTTAATAGGCAAAAAACAGCATACCTTACATAACTAGTTATTTAGCTAAGGAGAGTAGGCTCTGTTAGCCTACTCTAGAAAGACAACCAGGGAAAAACATGTTTACTGAATGTTTTTCAACGATGTGGAATTTAATTTACCACTTGACTTAAATTCAATGCATCATTTTTTCAGTGGACACACACACACACAAACACACACACACACACACACACACACACAAAAAGACTCATCTGTCATTTAACCATGGGAAAAGATGCCTTTGAGCTTGTGTCTTGTGTCTCAGCAGTTGCCTGTTTATGCCAAAAAATGTGTGTGTGTGTGTGTGTACAGATCAAGGTTGAGAGGACTTTGTTGTTCTTATGGACTCCCTTCTCCTTTTGTCCTTAGTCTCTCACTCCCTCTCTGCCGCCTCTTTTTGTTTTGCTGTTTCCCTCCCTCCTCTTCCTCTTCATTTTGCCTATGCTGTTTCTCTAGCTCTCTCTCTGCCCTCTTTTTGTCTGTGTTCTCTCTCTTTCTCCCTCTCTTTCCTATTGTCTGAACGCTCTCCTGCTCTCTTTCTGTAACTCTTTCTGTCTCTCCCTCTATCTATCTCACCCCCTCTCTCTTTCTCTCTCTTTCTCTCTCTCTCTCGCGTTCACTCTTTGTCTTCCTCTCTCTCTCTCTCTCTCTCTCTCTCTCTCTCTGTCTTTCCCCCCTCTTTTTGTTTGTGTACTCTCTCATGCGTGCTCTCTCTCTCTGGTACTTACTGTCAGCCAGGGCATGATTACTACCCTCATACAGAATGAATGGCACAAGCAGGCTATTCTCCATACACACACACACACACACACACACTTCACAGTGCACGACTTTACCACACAAACTAGTCTCTGTGTCCATATTAACCGTGTTGTCACACACCTCCCAGATTTGCATGTGAAATCACTCACACTGTGTGGGCACTGCCAGACAGAGAGGGTTCTGGTGGACCAAACAATCAGCATTTATACTGTAAACCCTCATTCCACACACATCTAAGTTCTGGCACAAAGAGTGGAATGAAATTAACATACACATCATAGTTATTGCTGCCAGAACAGTTATAACCTGTAGCTCACTAAGATGGAGAGATTGTGTAGAAATGCAGCTTCTAAACTGTTGTTTAGCTGTTCTGTTCAGCCCCTTTTTCACCACAGAAATTCCTACAGTCTCACTGCAACAGACCACACTGGCATGGACACAGTCACAGTTTAGGACTTTGTTAGTACAGAAAGAATATTACAGGGTCTCTTTATTACAGTTTTTCTCAGGCACTTAACTACACTGACTAAGCCATTAACGCGTGCTGCCAGTTCCAAATACTTATGAGCACAGCGGTAAACATTCTTGCATAACAGCAAAAACCTACACATTGCTTTCACATCACTCTTCAAGGACTTTTTGCAAAACTCTGGTGACAGTGATCATTTGGTAACAACAAAATCACATCAGAGTGTCTAATCAAGCTGTTCACTAAAAATGGCAGCAGCTACTAAAGACTGTAATACTGTATCTATTTCACTACACTGTAACACTGTAATACAGTACAGTAAACCCCCGACATTCCAAGAGCACCCACTTATAGTGAACAAATGCAAAGTTCTGTTGTAGTAAAAAAAAATTGCCCCCAAATATGCTCCCAAAACACTTTAATTTCATTTTTAAATCAACTTAATACATTAGCCTTAAAGGAAATGTACACTGTACAGTGTACACTGAACTGCTGTCTCCCAGAGTGCTAGAATGTAAAATATTCATGCAAGTACGTTTTCTTTGGTAGAAGCAGGGTAAATACAGTAAAAATGCGTCACAAGGCAGCAACCAATTTTTCTTTACTGACAAAAGCTATCTATACCGCAAATTAAAGCCACTAAAGCAGACTTACAAAACGGCACATATGAAACTTAAACCAACCAAACTGAAAGTGTCCAGGACACTAACGTTTTAAAGACAACCAAGCGGGCACATTTTGCATTGCATGATGAAGTTATGGCCTCATTTGCGTTTGAACACAAAAAGCTGGCGGAGATATGGCCAGGGATTTCCTTTCTTTTTCCGATTCATCTCTTCCACTGGAATTCAGTGTCTCTGCTTGGCAATCCTCAACCTCCTCCATGCCCTCTATCTTTTGCTCAGCACCAGCCATCATCC
>JBBIGA010149798.1:0-18863 GCA_037576975.1 Alestes dentex | reverse complement strand
AGACGACAGAGGGAGAACTAATACTCGGGGGACGAAGACCGGGAAGGGCGTGGCGAGGACGGGGTGACCGTCACAGTGTTATCTGAGCTTTTTATTTATTTATTCATTTATTTGATTAAAATTAGGCCAAATCAGACAGGGGTAGAGAAAATACAGATAGAGAAACAAGGAAAAATAGAGAAAAAAAAAGAACAAAAAAAACCCAAAAAAATTAAAGAGGTTGAAAATCCCAATGAAAACTGCTACCACTGTGTAATCGCTCAAAAGGCTGCACCTGAAAAACAAGAACCAGCCACACAAACACATGTTTATTCCTATATCTGTGTGCGTGTGTGTATGTGTGCATATGCATGAGTGTACATGTGTGTGTCTGTGTGAGTGGATGCGTGTATGAATGAGTGCATGTGTGTGTGCCTGTATGCCTCTGATTGTCATGTGTGTGCCTATGTATATACGTGTGTGTATAAATGTGCATATAAGAATGTGAATGCGCGTATAGGTGTGTGCCTATGCCTATATGTATGCATGTGTACGCGTGAGTGAGTGAGTGGGTGGATGGGTGAGTGAGTGAGTGGGTGAGTGGGTGAGTGAGTGGGTGTGTGAATGTGTGAGTGGGCGAGTGGGTAGGTGAGTGTGTGGGTGTGTGAATGTGTGAATGGGTGAGTGGGTGAGTGGGTGAGTGAGTGTGTGTGCGCATGCATGTAGTGTCCGAGTTTCTCATGGAATGTTTTGCGATGAGGGTGAGGGGCCACAACCACGCCGCCCCGGCGTCCAAGTGAGACTGAGCAGCCCCGGAGGCCGCAGGATCCGGCGGCCCCATCAGAGGCCGGGGGACCTGGCCGCACGCCCCAGGAGGGCCAAGTGCCAGCCCCCAGAGGCGGAGGGGGAGGCCCCAGACTTAGGCCCCCGCGACCGTGGGTTAGGAGCCCAGGCGGCCCATGGCGACAGTGCGCCTGGCCCCGCCAGGAACCGGTCCTGCAGGCGCAGACGGAGTGCAGGGTCTGAGCCCCGTGCGGCCCCATGGGGAGTCCACCCCCCACCAGGCAGAGCCCCCCAAGCGGGCAGGTCGGCAGGCACCAGCCCCAGAAGTTGGCAGATGCCCAGATAGAAGTAAAAGAGTAGTGTGAAAACCAGTTGTACATATTCTGCACATTTAGTCTGTAGTTAAACTGTTGAGACGAGTGGATAGTGTTTTAATAAGGACTAGCCTTATAGTAACTTAGTGAAAAAATGAGAGAAAAAAAAAATATATATCACCTGATCTTAGCCTAGTAGAGCCAGGGGGTGGTTTCCCGATCGCGATACAGACATTTCCTAATGGGAAACAGGACTCTGTGCCACTGTAAGATCTCCTGGGGGAACTGGTCATTAACGCTGAAGCTGGTTCCTTTCAGCTCCCTCCCTCTGCTTTTTACTAGTTCCTTTTGCTTGAAATGCTCAAATTTGGCCACAATAGGTCTAGGTCTGCGGCCTTCTGGCCTTCTTCCTCTCAGTCGATGAACTCGGTGGAACGTGATGTTATTAATGGTGTCGGCTGGGAGCTTGAGCTGTTTCTGAATTAAGGTTTTAACTGTGGTTTCAGGGTCTTCCTCCGTCACCTCTGGGATGCCGGCGAAGACCAGGTTGTCCCTCATACTTTGCACCTGTAGGTCTAAAACAGTCTCTTTAACTCTTTTATTTTCTCCAAAAGCTGGCTTGTTACGTGAGTGACAAGTGATTTAACTGACTCTCTGAGGACTGCGTTTTCTGCCGTAAGTGTTTCAACCTGCTGCTGGCTAAATTCTAAAGACTCTCGAATGGCTTGGACCTCCTGTGGATGCCCTCATTTTTGTGTAAGTGGATGTGTGAGTAGTAGGTGAATCTTGGTATTATTTGTGCTTCAACTCTATGTTTACAGCCCTGCTGTAAGAATTGTTGTACATGCATGTTTTGGGCATCAAAGAGGAAGATCTACATATGGCTCTGGATGAGTTCTGGGGATGTGGGCGACACTACAGGAGCAGCCTGTCTGTATGCTGTGGTTATGATACCCCTGAGGACAGGGGTCCAAGGTCTGCACATATACAAACAGGATTTCAAGGCTATGTATTTCTGCCAAATGACTGAAGGTGTATTAGTGTACTTTCATTTTATGTTGAACAAAACTTATACATTATAAGGTCAGTCCACACAGCTGTCTGTTTTTCTATTTTAAATACAGTACTTGCTTTTTTTGTTGCCTTTTTTTTACAGAGAGGAATGTGAGCCTGGTGGTCATAACCACTCTGAGGATGAAGCTAAATTCGAAGCTAAAGATCAAAAGGTGATATCAAAAAGAAAAGAAGGAATAAAAATGATTAATTTGTGTAACGTCGTATTTTCTTTAGGCTCCAGATGGACCAGGAAGGTTTATTCTTCTCTACAAGGTACTGAAAGCCTTAGATCCTGATATCTACTGCAATGTAGAGTTTGGTGTCTGGCAGGACAGCTGCAAAGGTGAGCTTCACTCTTGTGCACACATTATTTCCTTAATTTTGATAGAGGTAAACATCAGTCAGCTCCAGTTGTGTATGGTCTGTGTCCCATGTGACCAAATTTAAAACAACCTCATGTTGGGGATTTCATCATAGTTAGGCTCTCTAGTTTGCTTCAGGTGCCGTCATTGTAGTCTTTGGGCTTTGATATAAAAAAGTACGGCATATGGTTTTCTTACCTTCACGCACCTATTTCAGCTCAAAAGCATGCAACTTCCCTGAGGATGTAACTTCTGTGGAGAATTTGGGCCAACCAGTGGTTGCTAATTTAGTTCCCTGGACCTGTGCTCTGGAAATACAAAGTCAAGTCAGGTATTAGGTAGTACAGTTTTACCTTGTGATTTTTGAATTCAGTGTTTCTGTCATGTTAATCTGTCACTTTATTGGCAGTGAGTACTTTGAGGTTGTGACCAAGATGCCAAGTCTCCTCAAATGTGTCTCTGTAGAGGCATAATGTGGTAGACATGACATAACATTCTAAGGCTAACATAAATTAATAATGCTTTCACTTATTAAATATGTATTCGGTATTCCAGAACGGATTACATGGTGTTTGCTAGCAGGCAGTATTTCCTGGGAGACACGTGTCATGTATGGCAGTCTGGACTGTACACTGCTATTAAGATTGTGTTAAAGGAATAATTTTGCATTCACCCCAGATGTTGTCAGCCAATACATGTCATTTCCCCCACAAACTCCTCAAACTGCATCCAGTTCTTCACCAAGATGGTACACTTTAGGATACTGTGTGTACTACAAAGATAAGCAATACCGCTACAGGCAGTCAGTTGGCCCATTACAACTACTTTGTGATGGGCCAATGGTCTTGCATCAGATACCTCTCTATTTGCGACAGTAATTGTCAAATATTTGATCAGCACTCCTACTACTGAGGTGGACTTTGAATTTCCTGTTGTCTAAAAGGGCTACCTACAGCATTCAAGTACATGGAGGTCACAGTGTCATGCTGTGTCCTGCAACACATCCACAAGTCTACATTGCCTTAATGAAGAGCTGGATGCAGGGAGAGAAATTTTAGGGACTGTGTCAGAAATTTGGGTGACATGTCTTCTAGTGTTTGTTAGCCTTGTGGCTGCAGTGTGAGACTAAAACAGTAAAAAAAACTGAACTTCTGATGTATCTTGGCTGATTGACTAGATTGTGTATGATTTTGATTTTAGATTTATTTTGCCACAGTTTGGAATGCTTGTAGAAAACTGGATGCCTCTGTTGTGTTTTGTGATCCTAAATCTTTTTTATTTTAATCATTCATTTTAATCATCTTAAAGGAAAGTACTACAATGCCTTCATCCAGGAAGTAGGGACTCAACCCAGCACTGTCACTGTGTTTATTGAAGAACTGGGAGAAAAGTGAGTCACTAGATTTAATCATCCTTTTTAATGAAGCAAATTATACTGTAGGGACTTGTGGTGTAACAAGTGTTCTTCATGCATTGTCCTAATGCAACCGCATCACTTGTAAAATTAAAGTAATATAGAATCTTTTGCATTGGTTTAAATGCCAATTCTATCAACCATAAAAACCAAGGCCAGTTGTTCTATCTTGGATTCATGGCCTTGGTATCACCAGGGCTTTCGCAGTCATGGGGACGGTGTCTTGACAAGTGTGCCACTCCCAAGCTTGTTCTATTGATTTTTTTTTTTAACTGTACTGAATTAATTTGAGTGTTTAAAGATGACTATTTGTGCATTGTGTTTCATGTCCCGAGTCAAATTGTTAGTTTTAAATATTGCCAGTATTAATCAATTAGCTGTCAACTTTGCAATGTCTGTTTTGGTGTAGTGTGTCGAACTCAAATTGGCTGCTTCCTACACAACAGATTCAAATTTAAGTTTTGGACTTGCACAACTGTGCTGTAAGCTGCCAGAAGTGGAGTCTGATGCAAAAAGTTGTTTTTTATATTTGTTTGTTTTTTCCCTCTGGCTAAATGGAAGACTGCTGGGTGTTCTAGGCACTTGATGTCTTTAACCAACCTGAAGCCAGTGAATCCTGTCCTAGCAAGCAGAAAGGACTCATCATACAGCCATGCTGAACATTATCCTAGAGAACTAGGTGGTATTGGTGTTAAGTGGAGGTTGGGGGTGTCTTTAGCCATAATCTATTGCAATGAGATTATTAGCACAGTAGGTCAACAGCAGGTGTTTTTAAACAGTTTTCTGTTGTATTTAATGTTATCTGCTCCAGACCCTGAGCTGTGCAGACAACACAGATTCCTGAAGAAAGCTTGTGGGAAAGAGATACTCATGGCATATGGCCGGCATCAGTCTGGCCTGCCACCTCACCTGCAGCCCTGCCCAGAGAACCTAGCCCCTGTCCATGCTCATGGAATGCTTGGTGCTATTCCACCGCCAGCAAGGCTAGTCTATGAGCCATACCACCCACACTGTGTTCCCAGACTGCCTCATAGCTACTGTCATAGCTTTGACAATTGTTTCAAATCATGGTAAGAAAACCCTTTCCATGTACATTTTGTACATTTACATTGAAACCACATTAGAAATGACAGAAGCCACAGTCCAAATCAAATAATCAGTGTAAGTATTCATTCTTACTGAGCCTTTATGACCCTGCATTAAATACTGTTGGCAAAAATGTTGGCACTATCTATTATCCAGTTCCCTGTAGCCAACTGCAAGTGTTATTTGTTCTTAGCAGAAGTGTACCTCACATGCCCTCTGTGAATGAGGAATATCAGTTCAACTGAACCACAGGACATGGAGAAAATGGATGAAAATACTTTTGCTCCTATACCAGTTTGTTTCCATATTATCTCAAATAACTGGCTTGCATAGGGGCTAATGTCTTTCTTCTGAAACCTTTTAAAAAAGAAATACTCCAGCATATTTCATCCTTCAGCTTTCTGCCACACTTGTAGCATATGGTCAGTTACTGTGGCTATTTTCCCATGCTTGGTAAAATAAGTTCAGAAAATCAAATTGCACTTGTAATAGCAACCAAGCTACTGCTTAATGACTGCTGTAAAAGATTTCCTGTTATTTGCTGAAGCAAATTCAACCTTATGTTGATGGAGAATGGCAGTTGTGATGGCAGTTTTGCTGCAGTATAAATTGACGTCTGTCTTCTGCAGGGACAAACAGTCTCCAACACAGTGGTACCTGTTGCTTCTGCTTACTGGGTGCCAAGAGACTCCAGCCCAGTTCCACCTGATAATCAGCCTATAACTTCCTTTGAAGAGGACCCTTGTGAGAGGAGCACTGCTGGAATCCATGGTAGCTTTCTTGCATCTAAATGCTCACAGATGGAATGCGCATAGTTACAAGGCTATGGTGAAACACTTCGATTTGTATCTTTCACATGAGAGTACTCAGATTATACATTGTTTTCCTCTAGTTCATTAATTAATTATTTAAGCACTCCATGTCTTGTATACTAGCTTTGATGTTTTCCTTTTCATGAGTTATTCAGTCTGCTGTGTCTTACTGTTTTTCAGATGTAGGATTTCAGAGCCCATCTGTTTATGCTCCCACAGCGTTTACATCCAGCCTGGTACTGTACAATCCCAAGCTCGGTTACAAATTAGATTTTATCTAAATTATTGATTTTATCTAAATGTTCATGTGTTTTCTCTTGTTGATTTATATGCATCAGATGCCCATTAAATCATATTGATCGGGAATTACTTTTTAATTTTACACTGTACTAAAATGCTGTGGTGTTTTAAGTCTTAGAATTGTAGGATATTCAATAGGGGAGCTTGCATGTTAGTCACTAGAAGAGGGTGTTGCTATATATAGTTACTTGCAACAGGCATGCTCTTTTTTCTGCAGAAGGGGTGTCAAACGTACGGCCTGCGGGCCCAAACCGGCCCGATAGCGGGTTCAATCCGGCCCGCTGGATGAATTTTGAAAGTAAAAAAAAAAGACACAAACTCGAAATTCGTAATAAAATGCAATTCCTAAATTGTTCACAAGGTTGTTAGTCAAAGGGGAGGTGTACACTATTTTAATTGGAGTAAAAGAAGCAGTAACTCTGCCACTCAGTCTGAACAGCCAATGGTAGCAATGCGCCTTCTGCTAATTATGTATAAGCTAACTTAAGCTACCTTATTTTCTACTCACTTTGACACCCTCCTTAGCCAAAATGTCTTTGTCAAAAAGGAGAAAAGTGGATACCGAGTGTAGGGTTTCCCCAGATAAATGGACCGCTTCCTATTTATTCACAGAGATAAATGGGAAACCTGTGCGCTTGGTGTGTAATCAACAAGTGTCGGTGCTCAAGGAATATAATATTTGGTGCCACTATGAGACTCATCATGGTGGAAAATACGACATCTTGCAAGGAAAGAGAAGATAAATGAATTATTGGGGGATCTGAGGAAACAGCAGTCAATTTTCACCCGGAGCCGAAAGGTCAGTGAAGCAACAGTAAAAGCCACCTACGTAATTGCTAACAAATTTGCATCAAAGCCGTATTCCAACAGTGAGTTCATGAAAAGATGCATGATGAAGGCTGCAGAACTGTGTCTGCGGTTGGTGTGCTGGACAGAGTCGGGGTGGACTGGTCCCGCATCATCAGCTTGGCCACAGATGGCGCGCCATCAATGATTGGAAGAAAAGCAGGTGGTATTGCAAAATACAGGGAGAAAGTACAAGCCGCTAATGGAGGAGATGGTTTCTGGACATTTCACTATATTTCGCACCAGTATTGTGTTGCAAGTAATTAAAAATGGATCACGTCATGGAGGTGGTTGTCCGAACTGTTAATTTCAGTTTTTCGCTCACCCTTCACAGTCAAAGCTTCTGATGTGCCTGTCGACATCCATCTACAGATAATTGATTTGCAGTGTGATGCAGATTTGAAGGACAAGTTTGCCTCAGTAGGTTTGGACACATTTTATCAATATCTCTTACCAGGGTACCCCAAATTAACAACCCTGGCTGCAAAAATTCAGTGCATGTTTGGGACAACCTTTGTGAACAAGTTTTCTCAGTAATGAACATCAATAAAATTGCGCTCAAGGCTCACACATAAGCACTTAGATGATATTCTGAGATTGGCTGCTAGTCAGGACATGAAATCTGACATTGATGCACTTGTGCAGACCATAAGATGCCAAGTTTCAGGTGCAAAAACAAAGTAGTCTAGACATGACTAACTCCTTTAAAATGTAGCTTCACCGATTGCACTTAAAGAATACAGTTCAGTGACAATGAATTCTTGCTGTGGAAATAGTTAAAAAATATTCAATTTCATGTAAGAGTCAACAGGCTTCACTACAAAAGAGTTTGGTTTGGTGAAATCCTGTTGTTCATGCAATGCCATACATTTTAAGTGCAATACTATTTTTCAATTCCAAATGCCTTTGACTTAAAGTTTTGTTTGTATTTGTGCAAATACTTGTCGGGAGAAATCTGAGGTTGTTATAGGTTTTGATATATTTTGTAAAAGGATATTTGATTAAACGTGAAGATTTTCTAATGTACTTTTACTTCTTTGCATGAAAACAGAGGGAAAAAGTATGGACCTATTATTTATAGGTAATTATGTTATGATTGTACTGCTTGACATCTAATTAGACTGTATGTGGCCCCTGAACCAAAATGAGACCCCTGTTCTACAGCTGTTTGACACCCCTGCTCTACAGCTTACATATCACTGCAAGTGATAGGGAAGTGGGGGAACAGTGCCTGATTTTAAGAAATTTACTACTGTAAATTTTCTGTCACTTGTTTAGTATGGCTTCTTGACTTTGTTGTGATGTGTCTTAGGTGGCGGTAAAATCAGCAGTCTTATCTTCCTCTCAGCCAGTTAATTCTGCCCCAGCAGCCATCTTCATCTCCAACTCCTCTCCTTCCTCTGCTGGGAGGAAGGCCATCAAATCCCCTACAGCCTTCCACAATTACCCCTGGAGAGCCCCCACCTCTACACACTTGGGCAGGCCAGGTTTGTCCATTGTCTTTATGATATCATCAATAATTTTACAAATATACTACATGACCAAAAGTATATGGACATCATTTTTAATTTCGGCCAAACCCATTACTGCCAGGTGCAAAAAATATCAAGCCAATATCATTGCAATCTCCATAGATCAACACTGAAAGTAGAGCGGATTGTAGTAAAGCACTTAGTGACTTAGTGACATAGGATGCCACCTTTCCAAAGTCAGTTTCTCAAATTTCTACTATGCTAGAGCTGCCCCTGGTCAGCTATCAAGCCATATAGCACAACCATGCTCAATGAATGGGACTGCTTAGTGCTATGCCACATGAAAATCTGTCCTTGTTTGAAGCGCTCAATATAGAATCACAAAGTTCAACAGCCATTGTAAAAACTGTTGGTATTGGGTTTCATAGGCTAAGCAAGTGCACACACAAGACTTTATGGCTTGTTTTCTCTTCTGGTTGTTCGGGTGAGTCTGGTTTTGGGCAGATGCCAAGACTATGCTTGACTGGATGTAGGGTGCCCTCCCCCTCATATGAATTTTGGCATATGAGTGAATGAATATTCAACATTACAGACTTTTAAAGTCTTTTATTTAATAACTGTTCTGCACTGTTCATGTGCAGTAATGGTCAAAGCAATCAAAAATATGACCTAATATACTGAAGGGAAAAAAATGCTTCTGCAAGAACGATAGAACTACATCCATCTGTAAGGTGCAGTTTAAGACAATGTACATACAAACACGGGCATCAGAAGCATTTTAATGTGCGCTACACTCGGCATCTCATGTGTTTCACTCATACGTCACCCCCTAATACAGTTCCTGGGTTCTGATGAATTATGCTACCTTGTCAAAAAATGCTCCCTTTAAGTTTATACAGTTTAGTCAGTTTATAACACAGATCATGATGAGAAACAGGCAAATAATACATAATAGAAGAAAAATATTTTATTTAAATGAGAAGAGACTAGATAGATGGATAGATCTATAGAGGTGCATAGAGCCAGTTTATACAGGTTCTAATACAGAGAAATGCTACCATGAAGCAGGACACAGGCTACTTCAAATCGTGCCATGCTTACAGCTTGTGCTGATGTCTGGACCGTGCTGATGATTGCTAGCTTCACACTTTTTCTGCAGCTGCAAACTGCAGAAAAAGAGCATTTTCAGAATTAAAAAACTTTATTAGGAAATTGCTTATGTAATGACTGCAAATACAGACCCCTGAGTAGCAACACACTCATATGGCCTTGAACTGTGTACTGAAGACAGCAAGTAGGAGCAGAAAAGTACATGTACAAGTCGAAAGTAACAAAAGAGCTTTTACGATATTAATCACCGTAAAACAGTGACCCCAATGCAAGACAGCGCAGATAAACCAGCTTCCTTAATGCTAGGTGGCAATGAGTCACAAGACTGTGAAACTGCACATGCGCAGAAGGGCACGGTAGCACATCTCAATGGGTAGCATGTTTGTTTTTTTGGTGATTAATTGATTGAAATTAACACGTTAATTCAACACCCCTAATTTAATAATATCCTCTTTTGCACTTTCTGGGTCAAGTTTTCCTGTTTTCCCCTAGCATCTCATGGTTTGTTAATGAGACAGGGGAAGCAGTCACCTCCACCTTACTCCTATGACTCCAATGGAAATGAACTGCCTAGAGGTCAGAGTGTGCCAGCTCAATCATTTATAGGTTGTTGTATAGCATATTGTCACTTCATTTAAAATATAGTTCTGTTTCCACAGATTACAAGGTTCTCCAGTATTTTTTCAACTTGGGAGTACAGGTATGTAGCTATGAAATACGACTGTTTTTCCAGTTGTTTTGGCTATCAGCAGGTTTAGGCATGTCTGGTTTACACTGATGTTTCTTAGATGTAACTAATCTGTTACTCTGCAAAAATTGGAACTTGGTATTTACATTGGCATCACTGTGGCAAATGTATTTTTGTGAACATCAAAGGTGTGAATTGGTAGCAGCCTAGCTTATTTAAACCAGACTCTGTGGTCAGAACTACATACACATTTTGATTATAACTAAAATGCAGTTGTACAGGAAAATGCGAAGGTGATTGGACTCCACTGCTCCCTTAAACTTTTTTTGATGTGCACACCCAAAAATAGGTTGAGGAAAAACATGCATCAGAGATCAGAGAACTGTGCAAGCAAAAAAAGCTATTTGCTCCATGCTGCAGCGTGTTACTGCCAGCTCATCCTCCTGCTTATAGCTGGCAGAGTGAGATGTCAGTATGAACTTTCCGACTGTGGGAGTCAGTGGGAAGTTTTTATTTATTTATTTTTTTTACTTGATTAGTACATGGGCTATGATCAACTGATTAAAAAGTTGTATACACACACTAGGGTGTGCGGTATAATCACATGAGAGTTGGAAAATTCAGGTATATTTTAAAAATCATTGATATAAAAACTCTCCTTAATTGTCCAAAGTCCTCCTTATGTGAGTGCTGCTACGTATGAGTTAAAATATTTTTCCTTGGTGTGTATCTGCTTGCAGGCTTATCAGCAGCAGTACTGGCCTTCACTGATGCACATGCAGCAGGTATACCAACAGCCTAGGGCTGATGGGCATCCTCAGTTCCAGACAGATTCAGATCTAGCTGCAGCTGCCAGCCCAGATCACATCATCCCTCAGCCTTTCTTTGAGCCTGCCCTTTCATGCCCCCACCCTCAGGGTGAGCCAGCCAGCAGCGGTTATTGCCTCTCAGTTACCACCTCTGCAAACCTTCATTCTCTCAACTGGGACATCAGAGTTGAACTGGTTACTGTCTGCTGCCTTTCCCACCCCTTTCCCCACTTCCCACTACTTCTCTTAACAACGCTCACCCTCCTTTTCACCACTTCCTTTTCTTGCTTCACAGGCACCCTTTTGGCAATGGAGCCCTCAACTGCAGCAGTCTCTGGCATGATATCCTCCTCCCTGGTGCAGAAGCAGTACAGCCAGACCTTGCTAAACCCTACCTATGCGCCCTACATTCCTGGGCTCTCCACCACCTGTCACTCCCTCATGCCCTGGACCCCCAGGCCTGTCCTTTATGTTTCTATCACACCTCATACTGCCCCTCGTGTCACCCTCCATGTTAATTACATAGCCACCCCATCCCACCCCACACTCTGTGCCACCCAGTATGTAACTAATCACAAGAGATTTGTGATCCTTCTACTGTAGCACTTCACCTAGTTCTTTTTTTGTTTTTCAGATGTTTTCACCCTTTTGTTTTGCATCAGGTTCTCACTTGTTTGCTTTGTAATACTGTTAAATATTTTTTTTTGCTGTAATAGAGATTCCCCAGTATGTTTATACTTTTATTTTTGCCAATGGTGCTCATTTGTGGCTTTTTGAAATTTGTTTGTTGCTGGGGTGAGTCACTGCAAATATTGATTCTGTAGGTATACACTTCAGATGTTCAATACTAAGTAGGTTTAGAGCTGTTCAGATAAAGTTTACAGATAAAGACAATGTTTATACATGGAAGATTGAAAGAGGGTCCAAAAAAGTTGAGTTGGCATGAACAAGACCTGGATTGCAACCCATGCATAATGGACAGCAACCAGGGAACCTTTTTTCAGATGTCTAACAGGTTTAGATGGCACCTTTTAACAGGGTTTTAGAAAAACTAATGGAACTGGACAAATAAGCACTTGAAGGGAAGGGGGGTATGGTGATGTAGAATGGCCATTGGGGCCAAAGTAGGGTCCTTCCTGATGTTTGCCTGTTTGGTGTGTGTTGTGCCCATTGGATCACACTGATCACCTACACTTCTAGCAAAGCCTAAAGGTCCTGCTAGGAGTTTGGTGACTAAAACTTTGTGGAGTTCCTCTCAAGATGGCAGATCAACTATCTTCCCTTCAACTTAGTTACTTTTTGTCTGTTTTCAGCAGTGTCGTAGTAAAAACAAATACCTAGAAATTCATGTTCTTTACATGTTAAAGTTCCCAAGACTCTAGGATTTTGTGGTGTTAAAACGCACTAATACAACAAATGCCAACACTTTTCCTATATTAACATGATATATTTGGATGTTCTGAAGCAGATTATGGACAGCTTTGACAATTATAAATTTCTACAACAAACCTGATGTTTGTACTTCTATACATGCAAATCAAACTGAAAAACCATTCCTGATTTTCATTAATGGTGTCAGCTGTAACTTCTGTAATCCTACATGAGCAATACAGAAGCTTGTCCCTAAGCATCCTAGTGGTTAGGGCCTTCGCCCTGCAATCAGGAACTTGTGGGTTCGATTCCCAAGGCTGCTAAGCACCTTTGAGCAAGGTACCTTCCCCACATACTCCTCCCTGGGTGCTGTGTTCCTGGCTGCCCGCTGTTTCACTTGGTGAATGAGTTAAATGCAGAGGAAGAATTTCGTGCTGTTCACACCATGTGCTGTGGTGTGTTCACATATGACAGAATGGTTACTTTCACTTCTCTATAATCAAGGTTATAAAAACTCTCCTTATACGCATAAAAACCTTATCTCCTTATAAGCATAAAAACCACTAATTTCAGACAAAAATAGAAAAATATTTTTTTTTTACAAAAACAAACTAATTTGTAAATGTTCCAGAAAAGAAGTTGAGAATGATCAGTTCAACATATGTCCATAAGGTTACAATACTCTTCGAAAAAAAAAAGAATATGTGAAGAGCACTTTTCCAAAACGCGATAAATGCCAATGAAAAAAAAACAAAACAGCTTGCCATGCCATTCTGCTGTGTACTGAACCTACTCTCTGCTCCACCAACGTTTCATGCCAAATCAATGTATTTACTTGTTTAAAATGGATTGTCAATTGTAGTTCTTTCCCAAACCGCGATAAGCGCTATACTTGTTTTTGGTGCGACATCTCCTCTCGGCCAGCGCGCTAAGCTATCCAGTATGGCGTCTCCCTGAAGAGAGCAGTTTTGCTCGCTCGTTTAACCCATCTTTGAAAATTAAATTAGGGCTGGGCACGTTAACGCATTATTTACTTAACGCCCACAATTATTTTATCGCACATTAATGCAGGGTTTTTTTCAAAGGGTTTTATTTTAAAAGTTTGTTGGTTTTGTGGGTTCGTGAGTGTGGAGCACACAGCTCCCCATGTTCTGTACTCTGAGGGGAATATGTTTTTCTATAACAAACTAGATCAAACATGAATGCGCTGTAGTGGCAAGTAGCTTTTTAAAATACTTGATTTGATTATATTACTGGTTGAGATTTAGATTAATATTTGAACTGCAGCAGTGTAACAAAGCTCATTTGTTTTAAACGTTTGCAAACCAAATGTTCTTCCACTTTTGTTCATATAGCAGTTGTTAGGAACTCACTATGATGACTTTAATTTGTCCGGAATTCTGAAACAGTGTGGTCTCGCATGCTCATTCCCAAACATACACATCACTAGCCTCGGCTTTATTCCCATAATGTGCTACTCCCCGTCACAGGATTATGGGTATTGGAGTCAGCAGTACTTTGAAAATAAGAGTGCGCTATACACTACTTTTGAATTAATTATTTAATTTTGCATATATCAATGCAGTTAATCACAATCACAGTAAACCATGCGATTAATCGCGATTAAAAATTCTGTTCACAGTTTTCAGAACAGAAACATGATGTGTGGTGGGGTCCCCACACTAAGCAAGAGAGGCAGTGGTGGGGTTTACAGACACAGCACACACACTCAGAGAGAGAAGTCACTAAAAACGCTTCACTGCAAATAGTTTATAAATATTACACACACAATCAGAGATTGGATCTTTTTTGTCAAAATGAGACTGGTACTTTGAATGGTTCTGAATTTAAGACTGAACTAACTGGCCATTTCTATGTACGGCCGTTTCTATGTTAGTTATTTGTTTAGAATTAACATAAATTAATGTAGTTCTGATAGTTCTTTCTTTTATGTAGCTGTTTATTGCTGCACGTTCTCTTGCCTCAAAAAGAATAGCTTTGTAGCGTTTGACAATTATTGTTGAACATGTTCGGACTAAGCCAACAACTATTTTAACAGGATAAATTAAACATTTGCAAAATGTGTGGGTTGGATATATAAATGTCATTTTCTCAAACTAGTAAACTGTATTTATAGAATTTTGGAAAAGAGCTCTTCATATGTTGCCGCGAGCTTTCGCTGCGCAAAGAGGACAAAAGATGTGGAAGTCTTCTTTGTCAGGAAAATGCTTTTTAATTTGCTGCGCTGGACGGAGCTCAGTCACACACAGCAGCAACTCAACTGCTTCACAGCCTAGCGCAGGTCGCTGAACGGCCCATTCCCCTGCAGAGCGCACATACTAAACGGTGGTGAACCGCACATTCTTAAAAAACGCCACCCGAAATGCTTCATGTAAGGTAGAGAGAAAGGCATATGGCAGTAATGTTAACGTTACAGACGCATTCAGAGACTAGTTACTTCGCTATCAAGCTATTCACTTCTACTTGATTAACTTATAAGCAAAGTGCGTGGACGTAGCTAGTTTCCAAAAGCTCAGCCGGTCTGTTTCCATTTTAGCTGTGTCGCACCATGGCTCCGAAATCAGTGTGGTCAAGAGTGGCTGTCTGACATCCCCTTGCTGGCCACAGAAAGGGAAATGGAAATTGACAAGGAAGAGGTCCTCAAGATTATTATTGAAATGACCCCCAATATGAGGATTTTCCTTTAAAGCTTCAAGTAAATTTGGAGCAAGGTATATTAATAAAAACATAATTAATAAAGACATGGTATGCTTTTCAGTTCTCCATACAGTTTTTTTTCAAAGGAAGGAGTGCCCCTTTTTCAGTTTAGAGCAATGGCCCCTTAAAATTACTGTGCATGTCCCTGCTCACCAGCCCTAATTAATACACAAGGGTCATGTTTCTGCACAGACAGGTTTCATAAGGTGGCTCTTTGCATGAAATTTCACTACAGATACCCTTCTCAACTTGGCCGTTTGTTCTCAAATTCCAGGGCCCTACATGTCGTAATTCTCACTGATGCATTCTAGTCATTTCTATTGTGACTATTTATTGTCCTTATGGGTGTGGAGGATCAAAGTGAAAATGCTCTGCATGGAGGGCACTTTGGCACCATTAGCAGTGTTGTTAGCCTGATTATGCAGCCAGATATTCACACGCAAACCAGATTCACTTGTTTCACTGTAACCACTTAACTAGTGTCTCCTCCTGTACTTAAAAACTTTGCTTGTTGTGACTGAATTCTCAGCACACAGAATAATTTTTTGAGATATTATAAGCCAGGTAAGCATTATCAAATCAATAGCATGAGTTATATGTGATATGACAGCTATACATAAGTATTGTAAGTCTATGCTGCAAAGAAACTGATAACATCTGGTGGGAAATGTATGTATTAAAAAATTGCATTACGGCAAATGCACTACCACACTGCAGAAAACATAAAGTTAAAGTTTTTTAAGACTACTTATATGCTAAATCTATTTTGCAATAATAAAAACATATTGAATATATTGTATGTATGAGTATGCATTGCCAATATTGTTACTACACTCATTTTAGGCCAGGAACAGTCATAGTGGGACCACCTTAGTTGTTATGGCCAATTCTGGGACAGCCAGCGATAGTCTGCCTAGAGCTGTGTTGTGACAGATTCTTCCTGCTCGCAATCCGAAGATCCAGGGCTGTCACAGGGCATGACACAACCCTGACAAAGGTCCTTGCTGGAGGACAGCAGACGGCAGCTGGAGGCAGTCAGTCTGGAAGCACAGTGCAGGGTAGGCAGCGAAGGGTGGCAGGAAAGCCTTAGCAAGCAGCTGTCCTTGCCATTTGCCTGTTGAGATGTGGACTGCACTGGATTTTGATCCCTCCTACTGGATCCAACTCCTAGGGTGCACAGCTGCAGCTCACTTTTTGTTACCTGGTCCTCCGGTACAGACCCCAGATCCTGCCAGGAGGTTTCCGGCTGTAAAACTCTGAGATACTATAGGCTGACTGGTGCTGTTGCTGAAGAGGCTGATCACTGAGGTACTGCACGTGTGCCTCTGGGATATGTCCATTCATGCGATGGAACAGCAACCCTAAGCGGCGCAAAGAGTCCTTCTTGGAATGTGAGAAACGCTGTAAATGACTGCTTGTCGTCACGAATGAGGAGGGCGACCACTTGCTTTTCCTCAAGCCATTGCTCTTTTGTCTATCATCAGGTGTCTCCTCCATGCCAGAGATGGAGTGGAAAAGGGCCATCGTGGCTCATTCCCACCTGAGCAAAGGAGACAGAGCTTCTGTCCCGGAATGTCTCTGCCCCCTTTCTGTAGTCCGCAGCCCTTTCCCTCCTCTCCTCCTTTTGCTGGGCCTCAACCACAATGTCCTGCGGTGTGGTGTCACTGCTTGAGGAGTAAGTGCGGCAGGGAGGCTTGCGATTGCCCAGAAGGTCCAGAACCTCATAGCGGAAACTGGAGATATCCTGCTTGAGTTCCTAAATGGACCACAAGGAGAAAGGAATTCAATTAAGGCACAGAAAGCACACTAACCCAGAGCACTAAATTACAGGAAGTATTTGTCATTGAAATCTGATGGAAGGAATGAGGTTTAAAAGCAGACAGGGTTGCAAGGAAGCCCTGCGAGCATGAATGGCCAGCAAGGCTGGTGCCAGAATGCTTGATTAAAGGCTTATATTCCTTCTTGAGGCCATTTAATAGGGACAATATACCATGAGACAACCTTACTCAAACTCTTCATTCCCAACAAATTTAATGTACTTGTAACTCTGCCTACCTGGGTAGGCTCTGGTATCTAATAATTCACTACTAGTCAAGTTTACTTGCTTTAACCCAAGATTCGTACTGGAGGTCTGCAGTAGTGAATACTAATTACTGTATTATGCCAACCCACAATAACACATGCACTCCAATCAGGTTATATAAAAAAAATCCTGTATTGTTAAATGTGACTTTAGGTCAACATATATACATACTAATCACTGTGTATTGGGTACTGTCAAAAATATATTTAAAAAAAACAGCTGAAAAAAAAAACCCAGCCTGCACACGTGTGCAAAGCTAGATTCAAAATCACAAACTTCATCGATACTTATGACAGAATATCACATTTTCCAAGTTATAGCGTCTCAACATGAACATAATACAATAATTTACCGTGTCTGTGCACGGATAAGAAAAACACTATTTCCATCGAGTATGTCTGTTAGCTTATCCAGCCAAACAACCTAGCCATGCAGCTAACACAGCTAACGCAGCATTTCAGTTTAAGCACATAATATCGAAATTACACGACCAGTTTCTTTGTTAAAGTATGCATATCAAACCCAAACATATCCTGACTGGTCTGTTCCCAATTTCCTATGCATTTTGAATAAGATGGCAAAGTATTTCTATATGATAGTTGATTAATTTACAACTCACCAGGATATCTTCAAAAAAGCAGAATTTTCGAAATAAATCTTGAAATCTTGAGGAAAAAACTTTGTAGTGTCAGTGCATGAGGTTGTGTTGTGATGTTCGGTGTGTAATCTAAAGTTAATGTTTAATCATCTCCGTGTCGGGGTGAAGGGAGCAAGCGTGTGGGGGGGAAAAAAAAGAAAAAAGTCTCGTTTCCTTCGGGGAGGTCTTTAGGGAGTATCTGCCAATATCCCACTACCATTAAAATTGATGCAAAATTCAGGGACCATCCACTATGGGCGAATGAACGAAAATCAGTGTGTGAGTATAGTGAAGTAAGAATCAGTTTGTGATGCAGTGATTTTATAGAGGTTACATAATCAAGTGCAACACAACAGCCAAGCTGTTACGGAACCTTCTAATACTAAAGATGCAATACAACAATAACCCCCTATAGACTTCTACAGGGCAGAGCAGTGATCAGCTTTAAAATGCTCATGCCCAACCACAAGCATGAAAACAGCAGAACATCACATCTTTAAAAAGCATGGCATTTACTTATTACCCTAATAGTTATTATAGTACTTGTGGTCTTATTATATTAGATCAACAGCATAACTGGAGGTGTGCTAGCTTCCTCCTACAGTCCAAAGAAATGCATGTCAGGTGAACTGAAGTTGAAGATTAAAGATCGAACATTGCCCCTAGGTGCTCAGTGTGAGTGTGTTTGTATTTGTGTCTGCTCTGTGATGGACTGGTGACCTGGCCAGGGTCTTTCTCTGATTTTACCCTATGACCTCTAGTTTCCAACAGCCCTGCTTAAGGATGAGCTACTCAAAAAATGAATTAATAAACTTTTAATAGTAAGTTTATGGAGCAGAACCCCCCGCCCTTTATGGTAGATTTATCTCCATGAGTGACATTTTTAGCCAGGTGTTACGTGCGACAGCACGTTCGTTGTCTCTCGTTTGCTCTGTCTGTGTATCTGTCTCTCGTGCTTCTTCCACACTCAGTAGGACTGCCCTGTGGTTGGATTGGCCGGAGTGTCTCGAGGAGGATGCTGAT
>JBBIGA010149782.1:0-18864 GCA_037576975.1 Alestes dentex | reverse complement strand
AGAGAGAGAGAGAGAGAGAGAGAGAGAGAGAGAGAGAGAGAGAGAGAGAGAGAGAGAGAAAGAGAGTCTGCCTGCAAGCATGGACAAACTATATCAACTCCACATGCCAGAGTTGTAAATAGAGCTTAGAGAGAAACCAGCAAATACTCTAAGCAGTACTCACTCTTCCATTTACGTGACATGCACATCCTCACTGGTCTAATAACAGGTGAGAAAACAGCTGGCACCAAAACATCTGTTGCCACACAGGCCTAAAACAAGGGCTACATCACAAAGTCTAACCTTGCTTTTTGCAGCAGGAATGGGTTTTCTTATGAAATATGTTTATTTCAAAGCACAGTGTATACTTGGAGAGTAAATTAGGTCAGTGAGGGCCTTTCTCAGCCTGCTTGTTTAGATGGAGAGAACTTGAAGTTCAAACGTATTGAACCCTTAAGGCCTGTATGTGGGGCCATGCTTCAATGCCGCACCAACTTCATAATTAACATTTTACATCTAAATTAGTTACTGAAACACACTTACAATATTTACTAAATACTACAAATGGAGTATTTTTTTAAACTCTTTTTTAAATAGTTTTTTTTTGTTTTAAAAGGGACAACACTATTCTATTACTTTTGCATGATTCTATTACTTTTGCATAAAATATAAACTGTGAAATGCACCATTTAAGAATAATGTAACTTCACCACAGCAGCGGTGATAGGAATCAGTCCTCTTAAGCATTTAAAGCTTCTAAAAGCTACCTCACTGAAAACTACCACACAAAATGGATCCAAATGTGTTACCTGATGCCTGAGACATCGTTTTACAATAAGCTTGCAGTCTAAAATTTAGTTTTTAAACTACAGTGAAGAGCTGCATGCAGAAACAGTAAGGAAAGTTCTAATGCAAAACGTATTTTCTGTGTAGATTCACTGCCCTGCAGTCTGTTCTCTGTAATCTGCCCTGCTCTACAGCATCAAATGACTGCATCTCTAGTTTAGAGTAATCAGGGATTTCCACTGAGAAAAACCTAGTGCACTCTGCTCTGTGGTCTGGATCACAATCCAGCATGTGGGCACACTATTCAGCAGCTCCAGTTCGGAGTTAACCCCTTAAACCTAAGGGGCTTGTATATTTAAATTATCACTCTCATAAAGTAAAGTAAAGTGGCCCCTTATGAAGCTGATGAAAGAGACAATGTCAGGAGATACAAGGCAGGTGAACCTAAAGAAGTGGCTCATTGGTGTGTGTATCACTGACAGGAGAAGTGAGTCATGTTGATCATCTTGTTATAATGTCACCTGTCACTGGGATATATGAGGCATCAAGTGAATGGTCTGGTCTTGAAGTTGATGAGTTGAAAGCAGAAAAAATGACATGAGAATCTGAGCAAGGGCCAGACTGTGATGGCTAGATGACTGGGTCGGAGCATCTCCAAAACTACTGGTCTTGTTGTGGGGGGGGGGGGGCTCTGGCATGCAGTGGGGAGCTCCACAGTATTAGACAGCTGGTTTTAATGCTATGGCTGACTGGGGTCTACTGAAAAGAGTGATGCCACACTTTTGAAAGGTAGTGTATCTGGTCAGCGTGTGTCTTTTAGGAAGAGTGCAGCACAGTCTGCATCCTTACTGGCTTATTCACCACACTGGGCAGCTTCAGACTTATTGACTCAGCATATGCAAATCCCAGCTGTTAACAGTAAACACATTGACTTGGGCTGGGCTGAGCAGGGCAGGGCAGGCCACACACATCGGCACCGTCTGCCTGAGTCTAAGGGTGTGTGACTATAATACAGGAGATATAAATCTCTGACCTCATTTTTGATTATGATTTATTTAGGAAATGGTTCAGTGTGTCATGAAATGTCAATTTTTTACAAGTGACTCTATTGAACTATTCTGTTGAGACCCTGAATTCACTTCAGTGAATACATTTTTCACAGCGATTCCATAGACGTCCTAACTTGGTTTCCCTGAAGAATCTTTCAAAGGATGGTTCTTTAAAGAGGTATCTCAGGGTTTCTCAGCCTGCACCTGCAGAATACAGTCCTTTACCATGGGAAATAATCTTGGTGGTTCCTAAATTCAATAGCTCAGAACACACTGGTAAAAAAAGCCAGCAGACAGATTGAAAACGGCTCCAACAAATACTCCTTGGCACCTTTTATTTGTAAAAGTATACCTAGCTTTTTGTAATGAAACATAGTTCCACAGCAGAAAAAGGCGAGAGAACTGCCGCAGTAGAACTACATGAGCCATGTCCAGAGCCACATATTGAAAGAATAGAGTGTATGTGGCAGTGGGACGGAGGGATTTGGAGCTGAGCAGTAGAGGAAATACTCCCTGCACAGCATCACTGCTGCACAACCAGGAAACCATTAAAGAGAGAGGACACACAGCACATAGCAATTGCACTTCATATGTATGAACCTGGGTGGCAGCCAAAGCCACATGTGTGTTGTGTGGATGTATGTGTGTGAGTGTGTGTGTGTGTGTGTGTGTGTGTGTGTGTGTGTGTGTCTGTCCATCAGCTGGTGTGTGTTGCACCTTGGCATTCACATCAACTGCTCCAAAGAGTTTGTGTGTGTGTGTGTCTGTGTGTATCTGTGTGTGAGAGAGAGTTGGAGCTTACACAGTATATGCATCATTTAACAAGTTATGACCCATACAAAGAGCAGTAGAGGACTAAAGCATTACCTCGTACACTGACCTTCACTCTCTTATTCTCTGTTATACTGACTCTCTTCCTCTTGCTCTAACTCTCTCTTATTCTCACCCTCCCTATTGCTCTGACTTTCTCTCACTCTGACTCACTTCTTTTCTAACTCTTTAACTTTTTTTTCTGATTCTTTCTCTCTCTCTCTTTCTCACCCTCTCTTAATCTGACTCCCTTTTATTCCCACTCTCTCTCTTACACTGTTTCTCGCTCTTGTTCTCACTTTTATTCTGATTCTCTTTCTCTTGTTCTTTCTCTCTCTCACACTACGATTCTTTCTCTCTTATTCTGATTCTCTCACTCTTTTTCTCACTCTTTCTCTTACTCTCTCTTATTCTGTCTCTCCTTCTGATTCTGATTCTCTCTCTCTCTCTCTCTCTCTCTCTCTCTCTCTCTCTCTCTCCCTGGCAATCGTTCAGTCACCATCATGTTTGGCAGTCGTTCAAACCATAAACTGGCTTCTAGTGCCATTTCCCAATTGCTCTTTCCAGAACGTCAACATGCGTGTTATTTAGGGGAGTCTAAACTTTCACTTACTCACTTACTCAGGACAGTTGTGGCATTCTTCTTTAAATTTCACAAGCATATAAAAGGTCTTTTATATACAGTTATACCTCACAAAGTCCTCAATTTTCCTAGAAATTGCCATGCCTTTACATCAGAATGAGTCCATGCTGCAGATTTAAGGCAATAGCCACAGTTTTGTGATTGGTTGTCAGCAGGAGCAGCAGGACCAGCTAACAGGCTCCCATCCATACTGTGAGTCATTCAGCGCAGACTTCTAAAGCAGCGCAATTCTGCAGTAATAACTCCAATGATGCAACACTGATCTTTGGTCATGCTAACATAATATAAGGCTGCCACGTTGACAGCCCTGACATTAGCCTGCTGTTGTCGCTAGTTGTGAGGATTCACACAGCACATCTGTCAAACTCCTGATCAAAGTCCCAACTGTAGAGCATGTTTATCTGAACAGATGCTCTGTGTTGCTAAATAAAAAGAA
The DNA here is from genome assembly GCA_037576975.1 of Alestes dentex. Taxonomy (NCBI): domain Eukaryota; kingdom Metazoa; phylum Chordata; class Actinopteri; order Characiformes; family Alestidae; genus Alestes; species Alestes dentex. The sequence continues at coordinate 15,161 of JBBIGA010149782.1, read as the reverse complement.
CTAATCCTTATTAATGTTCAGAATGGATTATGATTGGATTATGTGTTATAGATGCTGTAATATGTTAACTGTGGGCTGATACCTGATATACTGTACACATCTACTGAAACTAATACATCAAGATGAAAAGTTGATACAACAACATAAAAAGTTGATACATCAACATAAAAAGTTGATACATCAACATAAAAAGATGATTAGCATTACAGAGTGAAGCAGATGAGGCGGGGGGTAGGGGCAGGAGTGAGGGGGCCATCAGACTGATTAAAAGTTCCACATTGTGGCTTGTTGTAGCATCAACTTATGGCTGATTTGTTTGAAATAGCATATGTCATTCTGAAGCCTGCAGAATTTCATTTAGACCTGACATTCACACAGGCATGTATTGGCTGCTGAATATCTGATTGGTTCCTGGCGGCTATTTTATTGATCGAGCCAAATGTAACTTTAGGGGGTGTGAGCAAATGTAGCCAAGAGTGGGCATACTAAACTTAAAAATTGTAGCCTAAGCATTTTTTGAAGAATTGAAATGAGTCAGTTTGGGGTGTCCACCATGGATGAAATTTCACCAAATTTGGCACGTTTCCAAAGAGTAGTGATCCTAGAGGCCAACCTGCTATTCAAATTTCATATTTATTGGTGAAACGGTCGTCAAGATATTGCCCCAAAAGTGCTATGTGTCTACCCCACTAACACAAAGGGACACGGCCACCTAGGGACACAAACCTCTTATGGAATGATAGGTTTGTGTCCCTAGGTGGCCGTGTCGCTTTGTCACATGGATTAGTAAAGTCTAAGTATATGAAATTGCCCACAAAACATTGTTCATAATGAGGGAAATGAAAAAATGTCCTGTTAATTTCCTGTTACCATAAATAGTATCTGTCCTGCAGAAACATTAGGATTTATTTTCAGGAAGAACGATTTGTTTTCTGGTTCAATGTTCTGTGTTTTATTCCAACATATGTTGTGTTAGTCTTCCTTTTCCACATATTAACAATGTTGATTTATGTCTGAATTTGTAATTCACTCAAATAATTAATCATTTGAGTGATAAACAGGGAATCTGCAGGTTATCATTAAGCAGTATCTGCAGTCTGGACATTCTTCACAAGGAAGAGTCTTTAGCACTCAAGTTACTTTTGACTCACAGAACTAGACCGAGAGTTCAGACCTGCGGTTCATCAGATACAGAGACTGAGGAGTCTGACAGGATTTCAGTTTATCCAGACAGAATCAAGTTCAAAGCATTTGTATTTTAAAATATTTGTTTAGGCCTGGGTTTAGCCTAAAAATGTGAATGAGAACACCCTTGTGTCTTTCAATGCAAAAGTGTCTTTCAGCAGTGAAATTTAGAAGCAAACAAATGAGCCTTTGTATTGCTGGTTACACTACGAAACACAATGTACTGTGCTTAACCATACCTTAATTTACTCCTGAAAATACACTAAACCCCTTCATTTGAATTAAGTGGCCGTTAATTTGTGTAACGACCCCTTAATTTGACCTCAAAATTAGACTTAAGGTATGAGTGTGAAACCCATTAATCTTAAATTTAAGGCGTACATTCAGGGGGTTATATTATTTAAGGGGCAAATTTGAAAAAGGGGAAAATTCAGTAGTTTTAAGCCTTAATCCGCCTTAATCTGTGCACGTTTCCCCTTCATTTTCCTTAATTTCCTGTATGGGAAATTAAGGTCAAAATTAAGGTAATTTTAAGGGGTAAAATTAAGGCGTTTGTTTTCGTAGTGTTAATATTAAAGAAATGCACAGGTTCATGGAACTGTAGCCGTCTGGGGACAATTCTTATGCGACATGAGTGGGGTTCAGCTACATGGGTACCTAGAACGTTGTCACAATCATCATTAGAATAAGACATCTACATTTGCAGCATTTGGCAGACGCTTTTATCCAAAGGGATTTACATTTTTTGCATATCACAGATGTAAGTGAATGTAGTGTTAGGAGTCTTGCCCAAGGATTCTTACTGGCGTTAGGAATCTGACTCCACTCTCTGGACTGGAAAGCAGCAAGGTCACCCGCTACACTACACCAGCCACTAGGTGGACCATTAGTTGGTGTCTTTATTTTGTTTCATATCGTGTAAGATTTCTAGGAATTCTTATTTTTATTATGCATTTGCAACAAAAATTATTACAAATTCAGTACCTATTTTCCATTCTGTTTTGTGTGCATTTCTATCTCTGGGTTATTGAGATACCAGTCAAAGATTTGACTGAGATTTTCTACATTTTCATGTTACTCACTTAATTTGAACTAAAACAGACTCAATAATATTTGCTAACAAATACATTTGCAGTATGTTTACCAAATATCATATTCAAAATATCACATTATTCATCACTACTGACCTATAAAAGGCCACCTAATATGATTTTAAGTGTAATATGGATAACCAGAAATGTGTTAGATATGTAATGAGCTATTTAGTGACAGCCAAAGGGATGAAACACTGAATGAGTGCATTTAAAGTTAAAAGACAGTCTAGAATTGAACTCTGCATCACCACACAACCAGTTATTAGGATGTGTGACATGTACTGTTACAGATTCTTTCATCTTATAAAGGAAACTTGTTTTATTAGACATATTTTCATTTATAGTTCACTTTCCAATGATTAACAAAAATCTGCAGTTTATGAAATAAATGGATAAGTGGTAAAACTGGTGTGCTAAAACGTTTGAATGATAGTGTAATTGTGATTTTTCCTTGGTTTTACGATTAAAAGCCGTTCTTTAAAATATTAATCAATCAAATTCCATGAAACGTGTCAGGAATCTAAACGAGTGTTCTACAGTTCTATTGGAGTCTAAAAAGATCAAACAAACAAGCAAACAGGAAAACACAAAATGATTGCTCAATTAATCTCTAAAACTAATTAAAATTAAATAATTAAAATAACCAGATTACTGATTTAAGTGATACTGACTTCCCTCGTGAAGTTTAACATTAAAAAAATGTCATTGTCTTTTAAATAAGTACATGTAAAAATCTCAAAACATGTGACCTTTTTTGCATGCCTGGTAGCACATGATCCCAAAATCTGGAAACTATTGTGAAAGTGGTTACACTCATAAAGTTGAAGGAGCCACCATACTAAATCATAGACTGGCCCAGCCGTTTTAAAGGGCTCCACAGAGCAGGTGTACAAACACACGGCAAAACACACTTACTTGTACAAACACACTACAGAACAAACACTCACACACAACCGTAAACACCTCATTTTGCACTCACCACAAATCTCTCCAGCCTGGTTCCTCCTGCGTTCCCCACGAAGATGCCTGAGCTGGGCTGGAAGGTAAGTCTCTCCTGGCTTCTGTGAAAGGCCACCCTGTGGTGCTCTTCACAGTCCATATAGAGCTTCACCTCTTCGCCCTGCACGGCCAGAGTGAACCTGGCCCAGCGGTCTGTCAAGTCCCCCATCTTAAAGGAGGCAGCCTCCTGGGTACGTGTGGCACCCGGTTCTGTATAATACAGAACCACTCGCTGGGAACCATCTTCCACCGGCGCCAATGCCACTCCTAAGTGCACTATCTTCTGAAGGGCATCGGTGATGGCGAACAGGACTCCTCCACGCCGAGTGGCAGGTTTGGCAGTGACGATGATGGCAAAATCTTGGAAGAAAGGGTCAGGGATGAAGGAGCGTGTGAGGCGTCCCACGTTGGCATCATGATCAAATCTGTAAGCTGGGAAACCCTCGAAGCCAGTGACGAAGGAGACAGAAGGAGGGAGAGGAACACCAATCAGCTCCGTCAGATCCAGCTGCCCACTCGAGCCCCTCTCTGGGGAAACAAGAGAAATTCTTAATTTAGCTTCTTTTGTTTAGGCCTGGAGCTACAAGACTAATGTTGCCAACAAACTTTTCTGTTAGCACTTGCTCAAAACTCTTCTCTGTCCTCTCAAACCATCAGTTCTTGTGAGAATAAAAGTAATTAATACAGATGAATCTGATTCATGGTCAGTCCTCAACATCCAATGACTGCTTTGAGAATACTAGTCCTGGTGTTGTCTGAAATGACTGTAGCGGTGAGACAGCTCAGTTTTATAGCTCACAGTAAGTCATCCAGCGTCCTAAACCACATCGAAAAGTCTCTCTCACCTTAATGAAGAGTTGGATGTGGTTTGAGTGGTTTGAGAGTTTTGGTGATGTCTTTGTACAGACAATCTGGGTGACTTTTAACCTCTTATGCTAGCAACTCAGGCTTGTAGCTTTCGAGCTAATTTAGACAAAAACATGTTGATTGGAGTAAGTTGGAAATTGTGTAAAATTGACTGTTTGCCAAACTAATCTATAAACAATGTGTGTTCATGTAATGCATCTCATTTTTTTTTTCTTAAAAAAAAAAAAAACAAAAACAAGGAAACTAGGTTTTCAGGGCTACGATGTTCCAGGCTTTTATGTGCAGAACAGACAGATTATTCAATGGAATAACAAATGGGATGCATACCGTAATATTCACTGAAATATCTTTCATGATAGTCATCGTTTATTAATAGACAGTCGTAAATGGCCACTTGTACAGTAGCAGCAGGAGTTAAGGCCTATTCATAACTCTTTATAATTCTCACAGCTTAAGTATCATTCAAGCATAAAATGAAAAAAAAAAAGGCAAACTGTTCAGCTGTGCTTAGGCCACACACATATTCAAGCCCTCCACTGCACACGTCCAAGGTAACTTTGCAGGTCTGCATCATTATTGCGACCCACATCAAACAACTTCTGTTTTGGAAAAGACCTTCCCACTCTTATCCATTCATCAATTTCTTAAAGCATTACCATCTGCCCAGCCCACCCAAACCCACCTCTGTTCACAGACCCGTTTCCCTTGTACAGTTTTTGACTGGATCACCAGGGATGAGCACACAGCCTTGGCCTCTGACCAGCAGATTCAGGCGAAATCTAATGAAACCTCAAGACAACAGCCCAAATTCCCCATCCCTCTGGGTGTCCCCCCCCCCCCCCACACACACACACGGTCCTAATTAAGGCTGAAAAGAACTGTAGAAACAATTGCTTGCTCTGTATGAGGCGGTCCGGCGTGCGACAGAATCATCTGGAAGAGATTAGCTCAGGCTAATATACGCAATGCTGCTGAGATTGCTGCTGTGAAACAGGGCTGAGCCATGCTTTATGTACCTCAGCATCATTTTCCAGCCTAGTTTATAATATAAGCAAAGCTTTGGTTGGTTTATACAGACATTGTCAATTTTCATCTGTCAGGAAACACTGATGGTTCTACAAATGGACACTTATTGAAGCTTATTGAAGATAACCAGAAAATATTTAATTGAGAGGTGTGTGTATGTATTTATAAATTGGCCTAGCAATTTTATTTTAGGCCTTGGATCATATATAGAGATCCAAAACCAAACAGCTAGGCCTATAGAAGCGAGAAGCTCTTCTGATCCCTCTATGGGCATCATTATAAGACATTTGGTGAGGAAATCCCCTTTCTGATTTACATCAGTAGTCAGATTTTTGTTTATTAACAGGATGCTTTTGGCGTCGCCAGGATACACTGTAGCTCAACACCATTACACATGTTTGCATGACATGCTGGATTTAATTACACAGTTGGGGACTAAACTTATTCCAATTTCTACATCGATTAATGACTCACATATCACAAAACGCAGGTGTTCACAACTGCCAAACAGAGCTGAAATTCATTGAGGAACAGTGAGATCATAAAGCAGACAATGGGATCTCATGCAGAAGTCCAGGTCCACTGTCATGAGGTCACGCAGTGTTCCTTCATCACCAAACTACTGAGTCGAGACACTGCTATCTGCAAACCAAGGCTGATATGTACAACATTATCTCATCTACTTGGCCAGTCAATAAGCAGCTGGACGCTTGATATCCCCCGATAAGACCTCCATTCCCATGATTCTCAGTGAAATAAAGGACACTGCCTCATGCAGCTGTCAAGGCGTGTGCAGTAACTTCATGTTTGGCCTGAAGAGGTTTTTGTAGGCCAGATATCAAGTTCTACATGACTGTTTGGACAGCAGCCTCTCTCACTTGCCAAGCTCACCAGTACAACACTGACCCACACAGCTGTAAAAGAACTTAGCTATACAATTTCATCTTACTGAGATGATTAAGAAGAAGTGTTTGGAGCGAGCTTACAAAAGTAACAACCAAGACTTTCCATGATTGTGTTCCTAATGAGCATTTCAGAAAACTGGCAGTTGCATAAACAGTTGATCACAATGCCTTGGCAACTCCTTCGCAGTGTATGTCTATGATTACTATTATTACTCTTTGTCTTTAATGAAATCTTAGTGAAACAGAATGCTTAAACACACAGAAACACATACTATACTGATATGTAGGCCTATTCAACCACAGCATCTAGTGTATATCCAAGAAAGTCTTTATAAACATGGATAGGTGACCACTAATTTATGGTATCTCTGGTCAGGGTCACTATGACGAAACAAAATAAATATTTCTTCACAATGGTTATCCTATGGTTTACAAGGTACCCAAAAAATCTTTGAATGTTTCTAAAAACACTAATAAAGACTTTATAGATGTTGCTTTACGGAAACGTTACCAGCGCTACTGAGCTGTTGCTGGAAATGCCCAGCATGAACAAGGTCCATTTGGGAGCAATCATTCTTCATTAGCACATTTGCACAATGGAACAAAGGTTCTTTGCTGATCCAGATGTTGCCTATTACCTGAGTAAGCAAGTGACATAGAATGGAAGAGTATCTACAGTTGTCATCCTCCAAATGAGAGGTTCACACAAAGGTCTTTGGGGTCTTAATGATGAGAAAGAATGGCTCTACAAGTAGTGAAAAGCATTCTCTCTGTGTATTGCTAGTAAATGTGTCTTCACAACTGGATTCCAACATGATAAGATTATGTTCGGCCCTGGCTGCTTTCTTGAAGAGCTTACTTTGTAACCAGAGCCCTGAATGTGACTGGTCTTGGATTTTTGACTGAACCTGGATGCAAAGTCCTGATCTGAAGATCTCTGGGGTCATATCAAATACTGACTCAAGTTCTACAGAGTTACTGTGAACGTTCTGACTGCTATGAAAAAGCATTTTTATTACATAATTCATGCAAGCGATTTAAAAAATTACCACCCTAAGGAAAAGATAACTGTAAATTAAATCCATTAACACGAGCCACAGTTACCTCAAGCCAGCTATGGTATTATGGTTACATGACTGAAACTGGAGCATTACTGGAACTTGTATGATTCATTTATTTATTCCATGTTGTGTAAGTAGGATGTGAGCGATGGATTTTTTTGCCTAAAATGGCAGTTTGGCTCGTTAAAGAACACATAATGTCATTTATATTGCAAATTGTACTGGAAAGTACAGGAAATGTGCAAGTGTGTATCATGTGTCTAGACTAACAAAAATATCAGCCAAAATTCAGAAACCAGCCTCTTTGGCAATAAATAAATCAGTATTTGTCATAAAAAGATCATGATCAGAGCATTATTAAGATTTTTAGTATTTATATTAATGTTAATTACAATGTAAGATTACATGAAATGTAACAAACTTTCACGGTGGTCCACATCTGGGTCACTACATTTCAAACGTGTGTGTGTGTGTGTGTATGTGTGTGTGTGTGTGTGTGTCTGTGTGTGTGTTTATGTGTGTTACTCTTCATAGTTAGTCCTCCAGCCCAGAATTACCTAATACATCAGCAACACTGCCATCTGTTGTGAAACCACTGTCTCCAGTTCAGCCTCGTTAGTGGTCACTGCTCCAGTCCCAGCTGACCAAATTCATACCATCTGCAGCATGACCCGCCTCAGCGAAGCATCTACAGGACAATCTACAGGCATCTAGAGACCAACAACATCAACGATCTCCTCATAACCAGACGCAGTTCTGGACAAAGAACATTTCTCAGCCCTTCCTGGGGTGGTAGAATCCCAATGAAAAAATTTATGGAGCAATTTGTCACAATTTGTCACATTTTCTTAAGCCTGGGAAACTAGCCTAAAGAGCTGGGCTAATGCTTTTACATTCCTGTAATGCTTCACCAGAACATGTTCATATCAATTTAACATTAAACTAAACAGCTATTCAATTTGAAAATTATGATTTCCTTTGAGCTCAGTATGATATGTTTGCAAACCCAGTCAAATGTAATGTAATAACACACAGTTCAAGATGTTATGTGGAACTTCTTCATACTGTTCAAATACTTACTTTATTTGGGCCTTTGCTTGATTTAATGGTTCAAAGTTCAGCCTAACCTGAGCGATTTACACCAAATAAAACCACTGATCCCAATGGAAAAAACCCCAGAATGTCTTACTTCGAATGCTCATGGGTGAAGGGCACCATAACAAACAACATCTTTTAATGCCATCAGGGGAGAAATAAATTACTCTTTTCTGATGGCTCCTGTAGCAACACGATCTCACGACTTTTCATGCAGCCATCACAAAATACAATTGAATCAAAATACGTGCTGCGATCATGATTTAGGGCTTTTTTTCGTGCTAGGACAACGCTTCACTACCCTATGCATTTTAATGCACAGTGTGTAACACCGCCAGCATCTGCGCTAACTGGTGACTGTTAGGGTTAGAGTTAGGATGAGGGTTAGGGTTAAGATTAGGGTTAAGGTTAGGGTGAGGGTTAGGGTGAGGGTTAGGGTTAGGGTGAGGGTTACGGTCAGGGTTAAGGTTAGGGTTGGGGTTAGGGTTAGGGTTAAGGTTAGGGTTGGGGTTAGGGTTAGGGTTAAAGTTAGGGTGAGAGTGAGGGTTAGGCTTAGGGTGAGGGTTAGGGTTAAGATTAGGGTTAAGGTTAGGGTTAGGGTTAGGGTTAGGGTGAGGGTTAGGGTTAGGGTTAGGGTGAGGGTTATGGTTAGGGTTAGGGTTAAGGTTAGGGTTGGGGTTAGGGTTAGGGTTAAAGTTGCAATGTTACGCGGTGCACATTAAAATACATAGGGTAGTGAAGTGTTATCCTAGCATGAGAAAGTGAAGCATTTTCCTAGCACGGAAAAAAACCCTAAATCGTGATCGCAGCACGTATTTCGATTAAATTGTGTTTCGTGATGGCTGCACGAAAACTCGTGAGACTGGGCTCCCTGTAGTCTCCTGTTTTTTTTTTTTTTTTTAATTATTATTAACTTATCAGTCCAGGAAGCTCATTGGTAATCAGAAGGGCCAGTGGAAAGACCCCCATAACCAGACAGGTCCACCATAGATAGGAGCACAGCAAGAAAATGAGACCATGATTCATGGTCTCGTGGAATTGACTACTTTATTGCAATTGTGGTGAATGTCTAAGATGCTGTTCAGATTAGACTCACTGTGGAAAATATCATTGTTTCAGTGCTGGAATATGATCCTTACTGCTCTCCCAGAAACTAAGTTTTATTAGCAATTATGTTCATGGAGCAGGACCAAAAACAACAAGGACAGTCTTCTTCCCATAGCTGTTGCTAGTAAATGCTGTGATTGAAAATGGAAGCTAGTTTTTATCCAGGTTTTTGGGTGGTTATAAAGTTTTGACTGGTTCAGTAAGCATTCTGCATGCTAAAAAAATAAAAATAGGAACAACCATTTGCAAGTTAAGCCGTCCACATTTCCAAAATGTCTATTTTATGTGAATAAAAGTACTGCTTTCTAATGGACTGGAGGCCAGAAAATATAGTAGCAGTTTTTTTTCTGCTTTAACATTAGTTCCCTGTGAATCTACACTTATTATTAAACATTTACTGCAATGCCAACAATCACATTTGAAGAAGATAAGAAATGTAGTCAATAAAATCACACTTCTCACAATTGCTTATTACTTTTATTCAAGAGAAACTAATCTCAACACATTTACAAAAATATTTTGACGAGAAAATATGTTTGCAATATGTTTGAGCCAAGTCTTTATATTTGGAGCACAGAGAACAGAAGCCACTGTGTGGAAAGGAAGAAACCGAGCACTTGTTGCCACAGGAAATGTGTGACCAGAGCGGCGGCCTCAACTATGTTAAATCAACCACTAATGTTTAAGTGGATCTTGTTTCTAAATGACAGGAAACTTTAAAAGAAGTGTTTTGCACTGAAAATGTTAGGGTTTCACACTAAACCAACAGCATATTTGAATGGCATTGTTAAAAACAATGTCAAAACTGACAGAAGACCTGGGGTGAATCATTGCTGGATCTGTGGTTTCCTTCTTTGTTGTGAAATATGGTTATAGATAAGGCCATGAGAAACAACAAATATCATAAACAACAAATAATAAACAACAAAAATGCAACCCCTGAAAATGACTTCAGAAAATAAGCCTAGACACTTGAGTAGAAAAAGAAAGGCAATTTAGTCTTTTAAATTCATTGCACACCATTCAAATATAGGGATGGGTATCGAGAGCTAGTACTAAATTGGTAATATGGATGCGTTTCTGGACAAATGTTGCTGCTATCAGTACTTCTGTAGCGTGAAAACATTCCAACATGGCAGCATGTTCAAATAGTTGATGTTGGACTCCCAGATGTTTGTTGTGATTGCTCCTCCCTCATTATATATACAGGACACTCAAAAATGTAATAAAATAACTGTTGAATCTTTCTACATCTTTTCATGTGATATCTTTATTTTTTTGCACCACATTAGGGAGAGTTGTATCAATAAGAGTATCAATAAGTATTGGTATTGATAAGCAGCATCAGTATCGATATTGAAATCAGTCAAAACCAATCAATACCCATCCCTATTCAAATGTTAAACGCAGTTATTTATACAGCAATTCAGTGTCAGCCAGATTTTTATGATCTTAACAGGCCTACTTATTGGTACATTAAACTTTGATACATTGATCTATGTATTAAAGCCACCTTTCTTTTGGAATGCAATTTAAATAATGTTCATGTTAGCATGCAGAGAAGTTTTTATTGTGGCCTTAAAGCTGGTTTCATTTAAATGACCTTCCAATAACGTTTTTAAGACTTGAAGCAGAAGCAGATAAAGAAGACATTTTCCACAATAAATACCACATTAAATAACCCATCTCTAATAAAACTGTACTGTGGATTATTACATGGAAGACATTGGTTTTACTGACATTTAAATTTGACTCAGTACTGTGTTCCAGATGGCTATAGGCATTTAGCAAAAAGGGGGATCCACACAGGTCTGCTATTTCCCAGCCAAACGCATTTTCTTGAACACTTAAATCACTGTCTTTAGCATATGAAAATATACCATGGAAATACAGCAAATGCTTCTGATTAAATGAATCAGTTTTGTTCTTCATCAGGCTTATGAAAGAGATCTGCATGAGCACTGGTTTTGCAAGTCTCTCATTAGAAACAAATGATCTAAATGCTCCCTCTCATCAGAAGTGACATTTGGAAGGGATTAAAATGCCTAAAGCATGACAGGAATGTGTCAAAAACAGCAGGTTCTGAAAACACTGCTTTAACCCATGGATCTTCTGTTTTGATCACCTACCAGTGATCAGCAGGCCCCATTTATAACTGGTCAATTCATACATACAGTAAAGGGTAAATGGGGCATTAGGCTGACACTTTTATCCAGAGTGACTTACAATCTTTAGTTAGAGGGATGTCTAACTAAACCTAAACAGATTTCAAACAGATATAAATTCGACCACTCAAAGCACTTTAGGAGGTGGTCTCAGATGCATTTAAATCACATTATAGCAGTGCAAATGCATTTATATCCCCAGGACACAAATTTGGTTTGGTTAAACTTTACCTCACATTATAGTTTTTCTCTATCTCGCTACTACACGCTGTGTTTTAATTAGAATCAGAATCAGAAAACTTTACTGATCCTGGAGGAAGTCGCATCTGCTACGACTGCACAGACACACAGGGATGAGAACAACATAAAATGCACTAAAATGTTAAAATTTTAAATAAACTCTCTAGCATGTGGTTCACGATGGTGGTGACACAGAAAGATAATTATTCTCAACAACATTATCTTGTTGTTTAACAACACAGTGTGTTTAATTTTATGCTTTTCTTTTGATTTACAACAGAAATTGCAGAGCAACACCGATGATTGGTTGTTGTGGATGAGCTCATTTGCATATTTCTGATCTGTCCTGCTTCACAGACACTATTGGTCTCTGTGTGAGAAGCACAGATCTATGACATTTGTGAACCAGTGACTGGCCTCAATGACCCAGTATGCTCAGTATTACACTACAGGGTTCACAAATGACTCTTTTGAACCCTTATGAGCTAGATGATCCCAATAAGATCATCTGGCTCATAATGAAGAGCAGTGACTTTTATTAACAAGGGGATTTGTGTTAGAAAAGGAGAGGGAGAGACAGCGAGAGAGAGTCTAAGAGAGTGTGAGAGTAATGGAAAGTGTATAAGCGAGTCCAAGTGGGTCGCTGTCACACGCTGAGGACGTTATTTGGCAAATGAGGCAATGCAGAGCAGAGCATTAGCTCATCATACAGCGGCACCAGCAACTGTAATCCATTCCCATCGGTTTGTACAAGGGAAACCTCAATGGGGTGTCTAGTGGGGTACAGTAGGGGGGACTGCGGGTTTTACTGTGCTTTTTAGTGGCTTATTCCTGCCTCAGGGAGGTATCGGCTTAGAGTTTAAAGCTTTGCTGAGCTCCTGTGCTTAGCATATGAATTACTGCCTCAGGGACTGATGGGAATTGCTTGGTCTGCTCTAAAGTACATATAAAATCTTCAATTTAGGCTAAAAATGTAATGCATTGAATTTATTTTATTTATTTTATTTAAATGTGTGCATCATATGAACACTACTTTATTGCATCACAATTAGTGTATAAGTGTACTTGTCATCATACAACATCCACTATCAGCATACAAGATAGGGCCGACAAATTGGGGGGGATTATATTGTGTGTTTTAGGGTCTACTGGTATTTCAGTTTCTGTAGCTTAGTCAGTAACAATGCTGTCCTCCATTCACCGGACTGAGGTTTGATTCCCTCATCTGGACAAACACAATACACCCATAATCCTCGGGCACAACTCCTAACATGTTCCTGGCCTACATCTCTAAAATGATTCAATTGCGAGCTGTCTTGAGTAAGTCAATATGTCAATACCATAGTTTGTTTCCAGTAAATGATGTGTTTTCACATTAAATCAGGTGTGCTGCTTATGGAATTTTATAAATCCACACAATGACTAGAGGCAATGAGCAGAAATCTGAAACAAAACCTGTGATCTTCTAACCAGCTCACAAAATATAAAGTCCTTTTTAGAAAAAAGGAAATCTTGATACTTTTTTACTGCTTTCTTGTCCAGTTGAGTTTATACTAACGTTCACTTGTGTTTTTGCTGGCAGAAAGAAACCCACTGCTGATATAAACAGATTCAAACAATTTTCATAGGTGCCTAAGACTTTTGCACAGTACTGTAATTTGGCCAGGAGTATGCAGACTTTTGCACTTGACTATAAATAGGGAACCATTTCATTTGGTCCATTCATTATAAAACGTTAACATAAATGTAAAAAGTGTTATTGTCAAATCATGTCAAATAATGCAAAATTGGCACTGTTTTAGCAGTGATATGATGTAAATATATAAGGAATACTGCACACCTATGTCAGTCACCATAATTCGAAGCCATTTTCTGACACCACCCCGAATTCAGGGGAGCAGAGATGTTCAGTCACATGAAAAGACTCGAAGCAACAATCTGCAAGATTTCACTAGCACCATACTCTAATGCAATCCTATTTCAGCACAGCTGCTCATGCAATCAGGCCACCTCCCTCTGGCCTCATCATCATGCACTGTGTGATCACCAAGCCAATATCTAATTACCCTCAACTTCTTCTGCCATGTGAAGTTAAGATTTGTAAACAACTTCTGAAAGAATAAATCATTGGATTAGATAATGATAATCAGGATTTTCTGAAAATTCTCAAGGAATGAGAGGAGCACCACAGCTGTGGGTAACTACTGTGGTGACTGATTTAGGTCAGACTAGGGAGAGTCACACAGTTCAACTGTGAGAAGCACACGTAAGCTTGTTGTCATAGGGTTGGGTGTTTTAAGCCATAGCATTACACCGATTAGCATTAGCCTATTCTCAGTCCAGCATATGGGCTGTCTATATACCGTAGATCAACAGCGACACTTCAACTGGATATGTGCACCGTCATGGGTTATGTGGCGATGGAGAAGTGAATCTGCTGTCAGGGCACCAGAAGGTGTGTGCAGAGCTCCTCCCCGATTAAGTGACAGCTGCAGGGAATTAGGGGAGGAGTCAGAACACTATAAAAATGAGGCTTTTTGGACAGGGCATTTTTTTTAATACCTGGAGAGAACACAGCTGGAGAGACTGTGAAAAAGAGTTAAGCCAGAGTTGGCAGTGCTTTGTTTGGTTTGGTTTTGTTTTCAGAAATATATAAATAACATTCTGCTGTGCACCCACACTAGTCTGTATGTGTGTTTCTGGGTTGTTTGGCTTTCCAGACAGTGTGTATCAGCCCCTCCTCAGGCCAACATCACAGTATGTACTTCCGTGCACTGTATTTTTATAATTCTGGGAAATGATTATTTGTTTATCAGGCTTAAAACTACCTAGTGACCAGTAGAGATCAGCTGCCTGCTCTGCACACTCTGACAACAATGAACCTTTCAGAGCAACATTTAAACACTGATTAAAACAATGTGGACACATTTGTATGATGCCCAATGATGTGTGTATCACAATATACTGATCTGAATAGCTAGACCAGAAACAGACACACTGCAGCACTAATTCCAAGTAAAATAATGAAATAAGCAGTATGAGTGAGTATTGCTTAAGTGCCTATGATAATTACATTACGCCCAGGAGGGTATAGTGTGGTGTCATTTGTGGTGCAGCACATCAGCAGATGCAGAGAGAGAATGTGGCATGAATGATTAACTATGGTGTCTGCTTTAACTTTTAAGCTACGTTTAAGCTAGGAGTTTCATGATGCATTCATGCACTGCAACGTTTTAGAATTACATTTCATTTTCTTAAATGATAGTGTGTTATTGCATTTTGCTATGAATTCTGGGAGCTGGTCTCTATTCTTATAGTTTACTGTATAATTTATAGTAAATTCCTGTAAAAATGAACTATCCCAGAAAGCCCCAGAAAGTACACTGGGAAAGGACATTATACATACATACATATACA